>VZTR01021066.1:0-64838 GCA_013400775.1 Chaetops frenatus | reverse complement strand
AAAAAAGAGAATTTTTTTTTTTTTTTTTTTTTTTTTTTTGTGCCAGAGCAGTTGGCTCTTTTTTTCTTTTTTTCTGAGCAGCAGGAAAAGTACTTGCGTTCTTTTAAAAAAGCATATTAGTGTGCTTAGTCACATTTCATCTATTCTCAGAATGTGAAAAAGTCAGCTCTTGAGTAATAATTTTCTCAAGCTCTTACGAGAAATTTGTCTTTTATTACTAGATGGGCAGTAACTGCCCCAGAGAAGGTCGCAGAAGGGTCTCCATTCTGATAATCTGTTTTCACTAATAATGTCCTTATCCCTTAACTTCTAAGATGGATATTTTCAGTCAGACAGACAGACTCGCCTCTGTCAGACACTTGAAATGTGGTTCTGATGCATGGTTGGCTTGGGGAAGAGAGTATTGAACCACCATCCACAAATACCTTTCAGTGGTTTTTTCTACTTCAGAATCTGACCACTCTTCTGCAGAACACGCAACACTATTCACCTGCTGAAGGACCCTTCCCTTCCCTTCCCTTCCCTTCCCTTCCCATCATGAGGCTTTGAAATAAAAACTAGCATGCTTCCTGGGAGTTGTACAGGTGTAAACAGATCAGCTGAAGCTTGCAGGCAGCAAGAACACTGTCCAGACGTGGAGGTTAGAAAATTCCAAAAGTATGAGAGGAAGGGACCAAAGGGTTGTGTGTTAGCAATGGGCTGCCTAATAAGTTTTATCCCCCTTTTATACTGAAAGCAAAGCTGAAAGCATATTAGTCAGCATGACTTCACCTACAAATTTACCAGAATTTTAAATGCGTCACGCCCATTGATATGAAAGCTGGTAGTCGTATCTTAGGCATTAAGTAGCTACATTGGTAAAATAATCTTGGGGACACTTGCTATTTTTGAGTCTGAAATTAATTATTTAATCTGTTTTCAGTATACCTAGACAATTTTGCTATGCTTAGAGACATAAAAGCTGCATTATTTTCCTTCCCCAAAGTTGTTCTGGTTATATTATTATTAGGTATGTGTTTTACGACTTCTAATTATTTAATGTTTTAGTGAATCTGTATTGTGCTGGAGCAGCACTCAGAGGGTGATACTCAGATTATCAAGGTACTGGTGATAGGACTTGGGGAAAACATTTTCATCAATGGATTGGACAGTTTATTTTTAAATTTTTTTACTTATCTGAGTGGAATCATAGGGCTTTGGTGACAATGCCAGTGATTATGGTCTAGTGCTTATCCTTTTAATTGCTCACATACTAGCAACTTTTCTAGTAGCTGAAGAGAGTAGGTCCACTGCCGATAGGTCGGCCCTGTATCCTCTAATTAAAATTTTACAGAAAAGTCTTCTAGCTCATTTGTATTTTCCTTATTCTTCTACATGTTCCATGAGCTAATTTTAGGGGCCACAGGTAGAAGACAGGTACAGCAGAGGGTCTGAATTCTAACATCTAGTAGAGTGGTAGGAAAAACTACACCTTTACCTTAACTGAGAGAGGGATGTAAGATTATTATATTTTCTGTTGGCAGAGTTGCAGCACAGTTTTTCCTGCTGAGCCTGACCAGGGTCAATAATGGCAAGACTCCCAAGTGCTGCACCATATACCCTGTGGATCCTTTTCTTTTCATATATAACAAATGAAGGTATGTTTGTCGATATTTTAAATTATTATACTGAAGTTTTTCTTGACAGTATTTTTCCATGACCACTAGGTAACGCTGTTACCACTAAGTAACTACTATAAAATTTGTAACTTCAAATGTCAGAAATATCCCTGTACTAGAAAAAAATCTTAGATTTTTTTTTTTTTCTTTATATCAACCTTTTCTGTGTGGGCAAGAAAAATTAGAAATTTGCAGAAAGAAGAAACGTGCTTGAAAAGCCACTTCCTTCTTCCCCACTATCTGATCTGCACTGGACACCTCACTGTGAGCAAGGTCTCAGCATAGCCCAGGCAGCTCTGCAGGAAGCTCCAGTGTCCCCTGACTGCTGCAGTTTGCCCATGGGGCCATGAGGGACTTGTGCTCCTGCAACTGCGCCTGCAGAGCTGCTGTCAGCTTGTGCTCTCCAAAATCTGCAGAGTGACTGAGCTGGAAAATATGGTTGCTTGGATTAGAACAGATTTGGCAGGCCCTGTCTTTGGGACATTGCAGGTCTGACTTGCCCCTGCACAGGGGCAGACAAGGGACAGGGTCCCCAGTGTGTCCCTCGCTGCTAGTCTGTCAGCTTGCAGATCTGTCAAGTCTGAATGCTGCTGGTTCCTTAAGGGTTATTTCATGAAGCTCAGTTGGCAGAAGCTGAATATAAGCGTGGGTTGTTTTCATTGCATCTTTTATGATGTTTGATTATAAATACAAATTATATATATATATATAGTAATGGTTTTCAATAATGCATTTTTATTTTCTGGGAAATGAATCTCACACTTTGCTTTCTGTATTTTTGTTAACAAGATACATAGTAGTCTATAGCTCCTTAGATCTGGTTTTGTTTTGTTTTATAAAGCAAACCAAAATAGTCTAAAGACAATTTTAAATACCCTGTCTCTAAAGAAGAAGTTTTATTAGCTACTGACTTATGTACTATGAAATAGTGCAATTTGAAGCAATGAGAAGGATCAAGGTTTGCAGGAGCCCATTGGTGGGGTTGTCTGATCTAAGTAATCCTACCTTTTCATTTCCCTAAATGATCTTTATCAAAGTTTAATTTTACTGTGTTTTGTTTGGGTTTATTTTTCTAGTTAACTACACATTTTAAGTTTCTTCAGCATCGTGTATTCTTTGAGGATTAAAAAAGAAATTCAGTATTTCAGTTTTCTCTTTTAACTACACAAACTCAAAACAAACCCTATACTGTATATGGTTTCAAAAGGAAATTCTCAAATATCTGAGCTTTTTTAAAAAAATGTGGTGTACCAGAGATGGAAGAGTGAGAAGGTGACAGGAGAAGAGCAGAGAATATAATTTAGAGTTCTGAAAAGACATGAGAGCACTGAATGGCAAGATAAAGTAAAACTGTTAAGTCATCATAGCTTAACACAGCAGGAAGACCTTCATTGAATTGAAGCGTTCTTGAAAGTGTAAGATGGTTAACACATTGAAAAATAATGTCATTCATCTTTAAGGGCCTTAAATTGATAGTAGTTCTGTTAAAAGTACATTTTAAAGTGAAAAAAGGAAACTACCAATAAAATTACAAATGGCAACCAAATATAAACAATATCAACTGATAATGATTATTGTAAAATAAAAAAAGCAGTGTGACTGTTAAAGTGTTGCAGACTTTTTGATGAGTTTTAAAGAATTGGGTACCATGCAGAAAAAAAAAAAGGAACCTAACATGGTAGTGCTATCCAGAAAGAACATAACAGCAATAGTTCTTATCTACAAGATAAATATATAGCCTTAGTAACTAAACCAAAACATTTTCTAAGTATTTGAACACTAGTGAAAGCATGAATTGCAGTCAGTTCTAGGTTTATAGGTAGTCAATATACCAGACAACTTAAAATACAAATTTTATAGATACCATTGTGCTATGTATCATGTCCACTAAAAGGTATCTGACCATCACATTTTACATTTGCAGATCTTGTACTGTATCAGAGTATGCAGAAGTTGGATCATAGTAAATAACACAAGTAGACTACAGAAAAATAGAAATGTAGGGAAGATAAAATGAAAATAGGTACTTTCAGCAAAAAAAGCTTGGGAGGAATAATCTGAAATTTAGGTACCCATTGGAAGGAATAAACCTGTGAAGCAGAAGTGGCTGAAGGATAACGATGTTGCAGGATGTGAATAGTTGGCAGCTGAGCCTTGAATTTGCAATGTAAATGACCAGCATGGAGAGTTGGTAATATACTGGGCCATGTACAAAAATTTCGTCTTGTATAATTGGCACAGAAAACCTTCTAGCAAAATCCCTTTGTAAATTCTCAGAAAATCTTAATTAATAGGATTCAAAAAATTAGTCAAAGCTATTTTAAATTTTTTACAGGAAATTGATGTGTAAAGCAGTAAAGGATTTATATTTGTACAGCTTGTGCAAGGAAAAGGAGATACGGTTATTTACCTGTGAAAGAGAAGCTAAACATCAGAAAAGGCAAATAATTGTCTTGGATGATAAAAGTATTAGCTATTTTTGACTGCTTCACTGAGAAATGATCACATTCCAGGGTCCAGTACCAGGGTTGGCATACTGTTAGTCGAAATAACATGACCTTACTGTCATCTAGCTTCTTGTCTTCTGTTCTGTGTATCACTCTTGTGGAGCACATTGAAACAAAGGAAAGTGAGGCTGGAAGGCGTACTGAGGATTGTGGATTCTATTTCCATTTCCAGTTCTAACAAAGATTCTTTGACCAGTATATTCTATTTTTTGCTTAAATACCGCCACTGAAAGTAGTTATAAATTTGAACATTGGCGTGCAGAGACTCTGGGCTTTCATGTACCTCCTCAATGCCTAGCTCAGTGTGACTCAGTCTCTCCTTGGTCTTGAATGCTCTCATAGCAATGACAAGTAGAAGACAGAACAGGAAATACTGAGTGAAATGAAGTAAAGGTGTATACTAGAAGAAAGACTGTCAGGAAGATCTTCTGGGCACTGGGGAGCTGCTCTGGGGAGGCAGAAGGTGTGCATTTGGGAAGCCTAGAACCACTGTAGGTAAAGCTCGAGTCATGGCTGTAAGCAGTGATCCTGGCCAACCTCTGTTCATTATCTGCATTTTAGGTTTTGAGCCTTTTGTATTTAATAGGTGGGATGATGCTGTTTTGTAATTTCACATTGATGTGTTTTAAATAGAGCTAGTGGAATCGGATTTTATGTTATTGCAAGTCTTTGTTGGCTGGGATGTACCTTTCTATTTCAATATTACTACTGCAGACTCTTGCTCTCCGAGACCACAGACATTTGTCTCCGGACAGGTGGAGACAGTCTGAGTGCCTCCCTTTCCATTTACCCAGACATAACAATGTTTTCACTTAATTTGTAGGGGTGTGGCAGCTCTGTTTAGATGGAAAAGTTAATGCTTCTACTTAGTCCCATATAGTCTTCTGAGTCTCTTCTCATTGTATGCTGCTTTCCCCTAGTTATGACTGCAGGACACGTACAAGAATTTGCATGCTTCACTGACTATGACAAAGAGCTGGTTTGTCACTGGAAGATGCCTGCACAAACCAATTGCTCCAAAGAATTCCTGCTCTGCTACAGCAAGAGAACTCCTGTGTCGTAAGTGTTGAATAAAATGTTACACTGCCATAGAGTTTCATATATCCTGTAGCCACTATTGGCTTTAAAGTTACCTCCATCTACTGTGGGTGTATGGGACAAAATGCAGTTCAGATTATTCCTGTTTAAGTAAAATGGATTATTTCCTTTTAAGTAAAATGGGTTCTGCAGTTAACAGCACTCTCTGTTCAGTGGTCTGCTCTCCTGTAGAACTTTCTGCTCTCATAGTACAGAGGAGGGTTCAAGTCCTTCTGGTAGGAGTGGTAGGGCTCTTACAGGTTTACAAAACCTTAACTTCATGCAAAATTTTACCTTCATGAGTCTGTAGCCTGTGTGAAAGATACTGTCTGCTGGAGCCCAGGTGATTGTCTCTGCGTACAGTCTAACTCCATGTTCAGGCACAGACTGTCCTGAGCATGGTCAGTCATCATCTCTTATAAAAGAAGATTCATCTGGGTTCTCCTGTTCCTCTCTATATGATTTCACCACACCAACATGCAAATAACATTGCTCATACACTGCAATAAGCCTGTTCCTATACTAAGAAGCTATTAGCATGTTCCTTTCAAGGCTGAAGTGTGACAGAGGGTGGTATTTGGGATCAATCCTTAGCCTTTCTGTCAAGTTTTCCATTTGTGTGATACAGATATCTAGGGAGGGTGGATTGTTTGGAGATCTCAGTTTTGGTTTGGAAACACTTCTGGGAACTGACTTGTCAGTTTTGATGAGTTCCACATGTTGGGAAACTTGATTTCACCTTTTCAAGGAATAGTGTGTCACATTCTCTTAAACATCACATAACTTTGTGCCTGTTTTTCAGAAATGTGTTTGTTCCTGAGAATGAAAAAGACAGTTTAAGATGCACTTGTATAATATATACAGAACGTTTTGTATCAAGCCACACATATATTCTAGCCCTACAATTCAATGGGACTGATATGTGGAATTACAATGTTACACCAGCCCTTGTTGGTAAGAGCTTGTTTACTTTGTCACTGGCACATCTTGTTCCAGGCTTTGCTATCCTAGCTAAATTCTCATTCATGTCACCAGAACAGTTTTTGCTTGTCAGAGGTGCAGTGTCTTGGTAGCTTAAATGCAAAATCCATTAGTTTTAGAAACCTGATTCTGGATTAGATTCTTAAGGAATTAATGTAAGTAATAAGGAAAGCAGAAAGTGATTCTTCCTCTAGCTGTACCCTGTCAGCTGTGAGCTAGAAGGAGTTTGAGGGCTTAGATTATCTTTAGTGCATTTTACTTGTGGCTTACAGGATGAAGATGAATCATGCTACTTTCAGTTTCTAGAAAGAAACTAGGTTATCCCTACTGAAATTCCTCCCAGTCGCTGTGATACTCTGATTTTTCATGCTAGTTCAATCATGCTACATGAGCAGATGATTATTTACAGTAATTGTCACTGGATTTTAAGAGCCAGTGATAAAAAGTTAGAGACTGCTCCTAAACAGAACAATGTGGACACAGTTCATGTCTCTGCCTAGGTCCCCAGTTTGGTCAGAACAGTGTGCTTGTTGGTAATGCCTGTCACCTTAAACACTCAGAGTAACAATTTGCATACCTTAGGCAGGCTGAGGAGCTGGTTCTCTTCAGAATACTTGATTGATGCTGCTGCTTATCTGCCAAATAAGCAGAAGCCCACATTGATTTCCAAGAGACAGGGAGCCAGTACAGCTTGGCTGTGACGTTGGAGCTCTGTGCCCACCCAGCCTCACAGCTGCTACTGTCAAGGCACAGGTTGTTTCCATTTCTCCAGGCTGAAAGCTGCATCCAGTGCACTGAAGTGCTTGCAGTTTGTTCAGTCAGCTTGAAGAATCAGTACTTGTTAACAAATACCCTGAAGTTGCTCAGGTTTGGCCTCTCTATCCTTGTGCTACAGCATAGTGAAAAGGGTTAAGTGCATTGACTGCGATGATATTCTGGTCTCTGATGAATGCTTCTCTCTGCTTTTCTCTATCAGTGCTCTCCCATTACCCTGTTCTGTATTTTTTAACATACAGTTAAGCCAAGGGCCCCCAAAAACCTTGCCATTGAGAAAGCTGAAAATGGTAACTTCAATCTGAGTTGGGAGGAGAGCTACTCTCCTCCATCCTTGCTCTCTGGACAGCCAGTCATCTATGAAGTGAAATACTGGAGGAAGCAGCACCCAACAGAGGTAAGAGGCACCCAGTCTCTTCATTTTCTGTCTCCGGAGCTTTAAGGTTTAAAAAATCCTCTAGAAAGTCACTTCATGAATAATGATATAAGGGCCAGCAAGAGCAAGTCCCACAGTGTTCCTGATTACACACCTGCCACAGTTCACTTTGCCCCCGAGATGGTTCAGCTGGATGTCAGAGGGTTGAAACTCTTCTGACTGCCACCCCAGAATGGTCTGCTGCTTGCAGTAGACAGGGCAGAGATTGAAAATACAGTGCTTCTGTTCCTTTAACTGCATTTGCTCCTTAGACATCAGGAAGCTGGATGTTGGTGGCTCTGTGGGGCAGGTGAGCCACTTCAAACACCCTTCTGAATAATTCAGCATTTCTGGGCTGGGCTTCTTCTGGTAGCAGAAGAACATGCATGGTGGCATGTAACAAATGCCACCTACTGATGACATGACCTGCAATATCATACACAGTAATTAATTTGTTCATTTGTAAAAGGTCACTGAAACACATAACACTATTGGATATTTCATTGCTGTCACTAACCCTTCACCTTAAAAAGAAATCAAAGTGAACTTTCTCACTTTCTTTTCAGGTTTCTGTAAAAGCAATTAACTACCAGGCAAAAAGCTTTGAGATTACTGCAAACTCCTTGAAGAGAGGCTATGATTATGTTGCAAGTCTCAGGTGTAACTACACAGACTATCCAGCCTACTGGAGCGAATGGAGTGAAGAAGTTGAATTTCACTATGGTAATAGTGTCAGAAATAGCAACTTGGTAAAAGGATGGTATATAGTCTTACATACTCTGCTGCTCTCTTGGAGGAGAGTTATGGACTCATCTTCATCATTTTGAATGTAATGTGAATATATCTGTAAAGGCTTCCAAAAGCGTTAAACATGGATAGCAACTCCTTGGGAAACTAATGAAGAGACCAAGGGAGGTTGGATTGCTTAGTCTTGTGGAAAAAAAGGCTGAAAGGAATGTGTTTATTCTCTATAAATATTTCATGAAGTAGACAACAGGGAAAGAGAAGAGATATTTGAACTAAACAGCAACATTGATGTGAGAGCAAGTGCGTATAAATGAACAAGATGTATCTATATCTAGGCTGCAAATTAAGCAGTATTTTTAATCATCAGAGGTCTGAGGGTTTATAAAAACCCCTGAAGAGCAACAGAGAGAACAAGAAACATAGCTGCACCATGGTGACAATGGTAATGCCATTTTAGGCACTGTGTGATAGGCCTTGTCCCTGAGGGCTGACAGTGGCCTTGCAGTACACATTGGCTCTCCTTGCTCCTGACACACCAGTAGCTGACCACAGTACCTGTGCCAGACAGTCTCTGACACACCGCACATCATCGCTGCTGGCAGCTGTGGGGCTCTGTTGTTACTATGCTGGAGGCTTTGTTTTGCATCCTCTAAAAGAGCATTTTTTTAAGTTGCAGAAGAGCAGCAAATAATTTGTATTGCTTGCATTTAGATGCACATTCACATGTAAATGTTTGCTTGTTTAACAGATTACCAGGTGAAGGCTGAAGACATTCTGCAGATGGCTGTACCCACATCCTGCATACTGATCATAGCGGGATCCGTCATTTGTTACTTATGTTTCACCAAGTAGGTATCTTGCTTATTACAGAATTTGTAGAGTAACAGTTTATACTGATATCAGTATTGCTGTTTATTAGCCTAATGTCTGGTAGCACATAGAAATCTAATGTTTTGGGTTTTCTCAGCACCTTTATCTAGCTGTCTGGGAGCAGAAATTTTATAAACACAAGTCAGTTGCATTCTGTCATTGTCTGAATAGTCTTTATTAATCTTCCTAGAGTAGGCTTGTTATAGTAGGAGGTTGTCACTTTTGGACCCTGTTCTTTGCTGGAGTTCAAGTAATGATGGCTAAATATCTTTATTTCTTTCAATTTTTTAAAAATGGTAATGTGAAAGTGAGATCCTGTCTATTTCACACATCATTTTAAACATGATTAGAAGAACAGGTGACTGTCATTGTGCAGAGCAGTCACATACCAAACGTGTAATCATCTTTGCACTGGTATAATGAAAAGCAGGACATCCCCAAAACAAACACTTTCTGTTGCTGCAATGCAGATGCCTAAGAAGGAAAGGAGAAGAGAAGAGAGAAATGTACACCCATTAAGCCAAGTGCAGTCAAAACAAGTAATTTTCATTCTTCCCTTGCAGAGTGAAGAAAGAATGGTGGGATCAAATCCCAAATCCAGCAAAGAGCCATTTGGTTGTAAAAAATGTCAAGGTAATTTAAAAGCTTTGCAAAAAATACCTTTTCTTAATCATCAGAAGTAGAACATGTAATAAATTCTATTGTCTGTCTAGTGCAAGGGATACTAAATACAATTCATAGGTGTCCTAAATCTCATTTGTATCTTTATTAGTTTTCAGTTTTGTGCTACTTTGATGAAATTAAATTCCCGTTCCATGAGTTAAAGCAGAGTCACATGGAACAACAAAAGTAAGTAAGATTAAAAAAAAATCCCTCTGCTTTACAGCATAAAATTGTTTCCTGTACAATAATCATTAACTGTCCTTTCATTTTGACTTCCAAAAACAGAAGTTGCAAGAACTGTCTGGCTCAAAGTTTGTCAAGCCAAAACTTCAAGGGAAAAGATAACATCAGAAATGTTGAGAAATCTTGCAGTTGCCACAGCAAGTATGGAGAGTGGTTGTCAAAAGGCAGCAGTGCAGTTCTAAACCCTGATACAATACCAGTTGAAGAGTCTATAGAAATCTGTGTGTGTTTAACAGACAGTGAAACTGAGAGCCAAGAAGAATCTGGCAACCAGATCACCATGTTTGAGCCTTGTGAGAGCAGCATCAGTGCTTTCAGAGAGCACCCTGAACACAATGAGGTACTAGCTAACATGTTTGATGCACTCCTGGCAGATGAAAATAACATGCAAGACAATAAAGGCCCAAACATCCCCACAGCTGAGAGGAAAACCTTAGAGAACATTGGGTCAGAAAATCCATCACAACGCAATCCAAAAGAAAGTGCAGCCCAGAGTCAGCAACCATGTGATATTTCTCATACAGCTTTCATCAAAGCCTCTCAAGATGACTACAATTGTAGTACAGCCAGCAAAGAGTCAGAACTATCAGAAGAATCCTTTGAATCTGGCTATCGGAGCTCCAGCATAAATTCTGCTTCTCTGGATGCAAGAGATCTTCAACAAATGGTTCATCAAAGCCTTTTTCTATGTGTTTCTGAAAGTGAGCTTGACTCTTGTGTCCTGATCCAGGAATCTACAAATAAATCATTGTTTGGAACCAAAACAGACAGAATAAACAGCCCTGCAGACAGGAGTTTTGATACCCTTGTGCCTGCATCCATGGGGTTGTGTGTTTCTGCCTACAAGAGCTGTGACACCCTTTTGTCTCCATCCCTGGAACCCTTGGGCTCTGCCTACAGGAGCTTTAATATCCTTGTGTCTGCATGCAAGGAACCAAGCAGCTCTGCATACAAGAGCTTCAATGCCCTTGTGTCTCAGTCAATGGCTAACAGTAGCCTGACTCTGTGCTTTGAAAGCATGCCATCCTCACCACCTTTGAGACAATTGTCAGAGATGCCAGAATACAGCTGCAGAGATCAAAGTGCTCAGCCTGCTAGCAATCAGACCTGTTATAACAACTACAGATCTCCCAGCACTGAGCTTGATTTTCCAAACACTTGTTCAGAACATACTGATTTTCTGTCTTTCTCCACACATGCAAATGAAGGTGCTTCAACTTTTCTATCAGAGGAGGAAATACATAAGCAAGTAATGTATCAAAATGTTCAAAGGAAAGCCAGTATAATTTCTTGCCCCATTGCACCCCAGCCATCTGGTTATCAGCCAGGTAAATGTAATGGTCTCTACTGGGACAGCGACAATGAGGTTATCTCTACGTTATTATATGAATCCTTCATTAGCCTGTGCAGCAACCTGAGTGAAGCACCTCCAGATACTGCAATCTATGAACCTGACCCAAGGATGAAGGACTGTGTGTGTTTGACTGTTAAGGGTTCCGACTGCACCATTGTTCCAGGTTTAGCATCTAGTGAGAATGACACACAGACTAGTGATGGGAGCCCTTGGATCAACAGCGTTAATGAGCTGTCTGGTGATAGCAGTGATGAAAATATGAACAGAGATGAACAGCTGTTGCATTTGTTAGAGATGAAATGTCAAGATTTAAACAGCAGAGAAAGAGCTACAAAGGGGACAGAATGGAAAAGCTTTAACCCTACTGGTAAAGTAATGCAAGAGAGTGATGATAACAGACTAAAATACTGACTTCCACTGCCACTTACACAACCCACTTGAGGGAACTTGGAGATGCAGGGGGAAGTGAAGAGTTGCTGAAACATTTTGGGGGGGGTTGTGGCTCAGCAGCCAGCTTACCATCATGGCTGGACAGTATTGGGCTAAACTGAGACAGGAAAACTGCAGAGCCCCTGGAGCTCCATGGCTCAGACAAGGTGTTATCTTCTCATCTTGCGAGTAACTCCTATCCTTCTGATTCTCACATCATTCACCGTAAGGACTCCAGGACTTACACTTGCGGTTAAAAAAAGACCTGTAGAACTGTTAAGGGAAAACAGCAGGGAGAATGAGAAAAAAATGAAACTTGCCCAAGAGGACAACTGCTATATGGAGGTAGCCTAGCCACATTTGCCAAGACTGAACTAGTCTTTGAAAATAAACTGTATGGCAAGTTGAATTGTTGCTTGTTATTTCAATTTTGACTGAAGTGAAGGCTGCTGTAGGTCACCCATGATTCACTGGGTGAATCACTCATGCCTGCCTGGGACTGGCAGCTGGGACATGATGCAGACCCCTGGGGACAGTTGGGTTTAGCACCTAGCAGTGTCAGCCACAGCTTTACAGGGATGAAGTCAGAGCTGGTGTCTCCAGCTGTGAGCAATCTCTAAAAGGGAGCATCAGCTGCAGGAAGCAGGAGTTCTTGATACACCTCCTGTGGTTATCGCCCTGGCTATGTGTTTCTTGGGAAGCACACAAAGGTGATGTGGAATGTGCTGACACACCTGAAAGTGGGACATAGGTGCAGGTCCAAATGAAAGTGCTTGACTTATCACACAGCTTCCATAACTTACTTATTTTGGGGTGGGGGATGTTGTACTGTGTGCTTAGCCCTGGCAAGGGGTGTGTGTTTCTACACCTGCTCAATCAGGACCTGAAATAAATGTTACCATTATTTCCACTTACACGGTGCTATTATTGGTGATTAGTTTCTTATCTTGTAGAAACAAGCAGAGTTACTTCAGCAGCTGTAAAAGGAATCAGGCATTTCTAAACAGTGTTTCTTCCCAGGAAGATTATCCACTGTGTGATCTGACACCCTACCTTTGTGGAATATTTTTTTTGGCTTCTTGTTCTTGTCCAGTCAGAATAGGAATTAGCCTGCACCTTGAAGGCAGTATGTACTTCTTGTTGGATATTTATTCAAGAAGTTTTACTGACAACTTCTCTACAGCAAAATTAAATATATTTCAGTATGGTTAATTCCACCCTAGTATGTTGACAGTGGCATAAAACAGTTAAGAACCATTAAGCAATGGGGTTTTTCTATTGAAATGTATACATTTATTCTCATTCAGAAAACTCTGTTTGTATTGCCATTCATAAGGAAGGAAACCATAATGCTAAGCACATCAACTGGTACTGCAAATTTCTCTTCCAAGTTGGCAAAGCAGTGGAGATAAATATGTAGGGTCACCAGTGGTGCTTTCTTTCCCTTGTATTCCTGTGCTCTCTCTTGCACTCTTGGTGAAATCCTCCATGAAGGCTTGTGCTTGGCTGGAGAGGTCTGCTCAGGCCAACTTTGCTGCAGCACTTGCTTCTCTGCTGAGCCCCAGCTCCATTCTGCCTTTCCCTGGTTTTTTTCTTCTACATAGCTATGCTCTCCAGCCTGCACATTTCCATAAGATGGCTGTGTGGAGTTATTCTTTCCTTTCTCTGCCTTCAGTGTTTCTCTGGTGGAATGGAACCTAACTCTCAGAGAAGGAGGATCCCTGTTCCTGTGTCCTTGTATAACCCAGAACTGGAGACAGACAGCAGGGTTGAGGGGGGCTGCTGTCTGGCTCACGCTCTCCCTGTGACAGGCATGGTGCCTGGCTGTAGTGTGAGCCGAGTTCCATGTTCCATCCTCTAGCCCTGCCACTTTTGCCATCCATAGCTCCTACCAGGCTATGAAACCCAGGTGGCTTTCAAATGACAAGTTTCTAGCCCAAGATGGTGATCTGCCCCTTGGGCGGTGAGTGGGAGTAGTGACTTTGAGCTGGCAGTGAGGGGCCTGGACTGATTGATGTCACCACCTGGGGACCAGTCCTGTGGCTGCATGCTCATACAGAGAGAGGCAGCTCACCCTCCTGAGAGAGGCTTTGATACCCTCCAGGCATGTTGTTTTTGCTAGTGGAAGGCTCCTGCCAGGACAGAGAATTACTGATCATGGTAAGTGTATTTTCAGTGGTTTTCAGTTTGTTTTGAAAGACTGCCGTGCAAGGGGAGGCTTGTGCCAAGTTTTAGCCTAGTTATAGTGCCATTTATTACTTGCTCACAATCTCTCCACATCTTTCTCACCTGGCTCTCTACCAAATACTAGCAACCTGACTCACGATGAATGAAATAGGTTCCTGAGAAAAAAAGCTGGTGTATTCACAGTTCAGGAGAAACTAGTTCAGATACACTCTTTTTCCATTGCAGAAATGCCCCAGGCTTGGCTTGTTTTCATTTCTCTTCTGAACAGAGTTGGCTCCTCGGAAATATGCACCTGTAAGTATCAGTTGTTGGCAAATTCCCATCAATCACGAGGGTTGTCATTGCCCGTAGAAAACTTAACAGTAACCACATGCCAAGGGTGATACTAGTATGGAGCAGGAGCTTGAGGAGATGGACTCAGGGTCTTGGGGGTATAGGGACAAGTTAATTAAGGGTGAAGGAGGGGTCAACCTTTTAAATAACTTGCCTCTGCATCTTGCTTTGTGACTGCATTGTTGAGGTAGGACACAAGGATGTCCAAGTATTCACCCACCATGAGCTACAAACTTCATATAAGAGAACTGGTTATTTTAAGTGTTTAAGTGATAGGACCAAAGGCACAAAGGGTTAGAGAACTAAATTAGGGGGTTGTAGCTCCCAAACCCCTGCTCCCTAAGGTTTACCTCTGACCATGGAATTATGTGACAAAACTCCTTAATGAAGAGAGGCTGAGAGAACAGTTTGTTTACTCCTAACCATTTCTTTTCTTAGAAAACCTCTTAGGGAGCATGATTCATGCAGTTCATGTTCTAGCCCTGACAGAGGTGCTTCCAAAGTGTTATTTTGTATGCAGTTCCTTTTACAAAAAATAGGTAATTTTTACTAATTGTTGGGAGGACGGTGCTTGTGCAATGCCCAGGCATGTGTGCCCATGCATGCACACAAACACACAGATCATTTCTCACCTCTGCAGATTGCTGAATACAAGGTCTGCCCCAGACTCCCATGTGATGATGTATCTTGATCTCCTATTACCCAGAATTTTAGTTTTTTCATCATGCTTCTGTGACTGAGACCTTGCAGTCATGGCCACAGCCGTCAAGGCCTCTCCTGCACCAAAGTCAAAAGGTCGGAAGCCAAGCAACAGCTCAGCAGGAACTTTCTGGTAAAAAAAGCAAGGAGACCAATGAACTGGTCTGGTTTTCACATGCAGGACTTGTCTTTCTAAGTAGATTGCTCTAAAGCAAAGGAAAAACACAGTCAAGTGAGGAAAAGGGCACTTTCCCTATACATCATTAACACAACCAAAGTTAAAGCTTAATGAATTGCCATACCTTGACCTGTTTTCCCAGAGTGCCTAATAACAGTTGTCAACAGCTCTGCTGGATTGCTAAATCCTGAATGTTTTCATTCCTTGTGACAAGTTTCTTAAAAGGTACATCTCTGCTAAACTCTGGCCAAAGGTGCTTTGCTCTATTTGTCGCTTTTGCTGTTCTGCTTCCAATCTGCCCCTTCTATGGCTTTCTGTAACACTGAAATGTCCATACTGCCCCTTCAGTAAGACTGCAAGATGAAAGAGAAGAAAAACTGACAGCAGCCCTATTTGGACAGAATGGGGAACTGGCTGCTGTGGCACATTTAGCTGCATGAGGGGAGGAGCAGCTGTTTTGTTCTTTTTTTTTGCTCTTAGCCAGAATGCTCTCTATAAAACTGACTATCTGTGCATTCTGAATGCAGAGAGGCAATTGTCTTGGCAAGAGTTGTTACAGTACAGCCTGTGAGCCACAGCCTGTCTTTGGTAGAGAGGTCACTGTGCTAGACCTGCCCCAGTCCATGGAGCGTGGCAGGCGTCCTAAGCAGCTCCTGTCCCAGTTTAGTGATGGATCAGGCATTTCCTTCATCCTATCTCTACCTAATTGTAAAGAGCAGGGCATTCATAACAGTGGAGTGTTTGTCATCCGATTGAAGGCTACAAAGTTGGTGACTAACACGTAGCACTGGGATTTTCCTACTTGGTGCTATTTCCCCAGCTCTTAGAAATGGGGAAATTTGCTATAAGCTGAAGAGTTTGAGGTTGACTGCTTCTCCCCTGCTCAGCTACTGCTGGTTTCACTTGCAATGAGCCACCCACACAGCAACAAGAATTATAATGAGGTGGGGAAGCACCAGACTGCATTCTGGGGGTAGAATTTCCACACCTGGGTCAGCCTTATAACCAGTCCCCAGTTCTTATCTTGATGCCTTGGAGAGTTTCTGTGAGAAAGAGGTGTGCATTAGCTGTGACTGGCCGTGGAGCCAGTGTCTGTGGTAAGTAGTCAGCTGAGGTCTGGAGGCGCTGGCTTGTATTGTGCTGTGAGTGCTGACCAGTGCATGTGTCTGGCAGGCCCTGGGCTTGAAGGTTGTGCAGGGCAGTTCACTGCTGGGTGGTCTTCCCCTTCCACTGCCTGGCTGAGGTGCTTCAGAAACACAGAGCATGCTCCTCCACAACATGAGGTGGGGCAGTGAAGCCATGAAATACCTTATTTCCTCCACTACAGCAGGAATTAGGATAAATAGTTTGGCATGTGCTACCTATTTCATGGCCTCATTCTGAGCTGTGCTGGGCCCCTGCAACAGACATTCTTGTTCAGAAGTATTAGGAATTCTTCCCGCTTCTGGTCAAGCTGCCTTTGCTGTTCTTACCACTTAAAAACCTCTACCTGTGCTCCTATATTGGGTTTGTGTAGCAAGATTTCATAGTGGAGGAGGGCTACAAGGGTGGCTTTTCTGAGAAGCCACTCCCTTCCTGCCTTTTCTCCTAAAGACAATACATTGCTGCCAGTGACATGAGAAGTCACTAAATGTGTTAGGACTGCATGTTCTGTGGTTTACCGATGCAGCTGGCCACCCCCCTGCAGCTTGCTGTGTGAGCCCTTTACTTTGCTTTGCACGTGCTGCCACAGCCAAAGGTTGAAGACAGCTGGTGTGTTTTTCACCCTATGACAGGTGCCAGAAGCTGCCTAAGGCACACTCCATTGCTGCACCAGCTCCAGGCGTGGAAGAGCTGCAGCCAGACAGGATAGGTGGCACATGCTGGTTTTCGACAGCTGTGGTAAAACAGAGCTCCATGAGATGCAGACGAGGCTCTTGCCATAAATAGCTGTGTGACAGCAGCAGAGTTCTGGTCTTGGTGCATCCCCACTTGCAGAGATCTGGGGACAAGCTGATAGATGTTGCCTCTAAGAGGGTCAGTTTCTGCCAACCTGCATGAAAGGAGCAGGGAGTTCTGCCAGCACTGCCAACTCAGGGGAGCACTGTGGGAATGCATGACAATTTTGCTGACGTGCTCTGGGCATGCTTTTCATGGTGCAGCTGAGGATGTTGGGTTTGAGCCTGAGCAGAGCTGTAGGTTTCTGTTCCAGATGGTCAGGCTGAGTTCACAAGCACAGTCATTCCTGTTTCTCTTTACCAGCATGTGTCTGGTAATTTCCTAAGAGAAGATACAAGCCTCTGTGCAATCTCCTCCATGTGAGCAAGACATACTTAGCCACAGCTCTGTGAAGGTAAGCCCTTTTCCTCTGGCTGGAGCCAAAGTGATATCCTCTTACTACAGCGTTCATGCAGTATGGGTTTAGACTTGATGGATATTGGGGAAAACGAGGCTGAACCCAGTGTTGGTGGCTACAGATAACTGGCAAAGGCAGCAGGGACGCAGGAGGGCAGGATGCTGGGCTCTCTGCAGGTGACACTCAGTATTCCCCAGACTGAAAGCAATGCACTCCTCCCTCCCCTGCAGCATCCTGTGTCAGCTCCCAGCCACCACCTGTGGAGCTTTGGTGTTTTTCAACCTGCTGCTTTGCTGACTAACACCTCCGCTTTCTGCCTGGCTCATTCATATTTTAGTCTGTTTCCTGAGCTTTGAGGTGGTTTCTTCTATTGCTTTCCCTTCCAGCAGAACACTGTTACTCATGTCTCAGCTGTTCTGCCATTTTTTACTTATTGGAATGTATGATTATCTTCCTCCTAAATGTCACCAGCCAGTAATGGTGCCTTTGACCCTAAAGTTATGCAAGGTCTGTATCTTTGATGCTGCTGGGGATATTGGTTTAATTCTGTTATGACAGGAAGAAAGTACAGAGGTAGTACTGTTTCTGTGAAGCTTTGTCCCTTTTCTTCAAATCATGAACATGATAACTCCATGTGTGACTAGTTTTGTATCCTAGAGAAAGGAATTGTCAGCTCTGTATGTTATTTTTCCAATGTGTATCCTTGCTGATAAATACATACAGATGTTGCCCTTCTTCCAGTGATGACAATATGGTTTTGGGTCATGAATAGCAGAATCTACCAAGCCTTCCCTTGTGTGCCCTTCACACTTGCTTCTTGGTGAATATTGCTGCTGCAGGCTGGGCTGAAATTACATTTCTTATTAGTTAAATTTGAGGTAAACAGGCCTTTTGGTGCAATATGTTTAAATTTATAAAGCCATTGGTCTTACAGTGCTACCAGTGTTCATGTTTTTAAAATTAGCTCTGTAATATCAAGTGCACGTAATTGCAGGGTTTAAAAGCAGTGTGGCTTCTGCCTGTCAGACTATAACTCTTTGGACTGATCACACATGCTGCTCTTTCCCTCCTTTCTCTGCACAAATAACAAATATTGGCACACCTTGGAGAGTCCTGTGTAATCAGGGAGCTATCCTGGTGTGCTATCCTCACAACAGAAAGATATTAGTAAAAGCCTGGGAAATTTCTAGCTTAGCTGCTCAGCCTCATTGACCCTGTACTGTCCCACACTACACTCAAGAGTGGTGACAATGTCCACAACCCATAGGCACCATCAGCTGAAACAAGTCTTTTCTAGAAGCTTGGGCCTGACATTGTGCCTGTGATGCACAAAGCATGCAGAAGAGAGAGCTGCTCTTTCACAGAGGCTTCTCCAAACACCATGAGGAGTAGCTTCTGTACTAAGTCATGCGACCTTTTCCATGCATGTTCTAACAGTGTACAACCAGCTTAATTATGAGCAGCTACCTGGCAAGTGTGGGCAAGAGCCACCTGCCCTGGCTTGAACATTCCAAAACATCTGTTTTTCACAGGGTGAGTCAGAGGCATAGAAGGCTGAACATGGAGCTCCCTCATCCTGCACCCTGCTGCTTTGTGCCAGCTTCACTGCTGCAGTCTTCTTGGGTTATTACAGCTCCTTGTTCTTTACCCTCTGTCACGATCTGCTTAATAGAAGCAGGGGTCGTGATGATTCATTATCTGATCTCAGGGTGCAAACAATACAGGGAAAACTCAGTTTGAATCAAAACACTACTCCTCTATTAAGTGCTCACAACTCAGTAATGCAATAGAAGGGAGAAAGAGAAAGAGATAAAAAAAAGAAAGGGGGGGGCAGGGGGGAAGATAGCTACCAATGTAGAGATGAGCCCTCGTGGTCCTCTGCCAATAGATGTCTTCTTCTGTGAGGAGATCTCAAATTGGTAAACTTTAGGGGGTCTCTTTATAGTCTTCTCAGAGACAAGGGGCTCCTGGCCAAAAAGGTGGGGAAAGTCTGTAGCCATTGTTCTGTCTCAGCAACAGGTTAGGACAGATCCTAGGCAAGAAACTCCCTGCTGCGACATGTTTAATTTAGGTACAGGACATTCAGCAGACCCACACCCCGTAGTCCATGGTGATTTGCACCAGGCTCTTGCAAACCAGCAGGCAATGCTTGGCAGACATCCCAGGGCACACCTGCAGGCAATGCTCAGGCCAGGGCCAGGATCTCTCTGTCACAGGCATCCCACCTCAGTCAGGCTTGGGGCAGGGTCTCTGTCTCTGTCCTGGGCGATGGCCATGAGACAGATGATTTTCGAACCGTCTCTCACACCCTCTTACCTCCACACTGTGCTGTGTGTGCTAGATCCCTCCATAGTGCTGTTCATTTCCCTCTTGTCCAAGGATACAGTGAGTGTGCATGGGTTCCTTGAAGCTCCTCTAAAGGTATAATTAGGTGAGTTGACGGATCCTCCCTCAGTGTCAGCCTTGCAATCTAAAGAGACTTGGCCCAGACACAAGTCACAGGTGTGAGATATGACACGGGTGAGCCCCTCACCTGTGTAAGAGCCAGATGACCTCCCTGCCTGTGGTGTGAGGATTAGTGCTGTTGCCCTGATCCTGGGACCATTTGGGGAATGGATGGAAGCTGAACGCAGTGGTGCTTGACTGTCTCCAATGTGGTACATGCTGTACTATGCAGTTTGGCTTAGCCTTTTAATACCTTGACACTGATGCCTCCTCACTGCACAAGTCTAAGTCCACCAGCACCACTATGACCTTTTAGATATGAGGCTTGTGAGTTTTTGTCAGCTCTCCCACCCTTTTCTCATGTAAGAAAGCAGAGCAGTACAGCAATAAATGTTGTGTGGGTGTTTGGACCTGAATTCATCACCTCCTCTCACCACATCCTTCTGTTGGCACAGTAATACTGATACAGTGGTGACGTCAATCTCCATTTATCGCTGTGTATTCCAATACACCACGGCCCTTGGTTGTGCACAAGTAGGCTTTGCTCTTTCTCAGTGCTGAGGAGACCCAGCAGCTCCCCAGGCAGGGTCTGCAGTTGCAGTAATGATTTAGCCAGGCCAGTCATGGAAGTGTTGGAGGGCTGAAATGCACAGAAAAGGGCAGGTAATGTCCATGTTTCCACTGATTTTCCCTGCTGCCAGTTTGTTCCTGCTTGATACCGCAACCTCACTGTAAATCTTTCTAATAGCTGATGTGGCCCTTGTGTCCCAGCTGTCATTGCTTTTGGCCTCTGGACAGCCAAACCACCCCTTTGTCTCCCTGTTGCTTCAGCTTTGTGATTAGATGTCAGTGCGCATTGATAATGATCTATTTTCAAGAAGAAAGCTTGTTTGGGCATTTAACTGGTGTACTGTGTCTTCCACTTTTTTTGCTTGGGTGAAACAAAATTCATTTTCTCATGCTTGGAAATGCCTTTTTTTTTTTTTTTCCCTTTCTTTTTTTACTTAAACTGGGTTCTTAATTAGTTTTGCTTCGGGGTTTGGTTTGCTTGTTTTGTTTTGTTTGGGTTTTGGTTGGAGGTTTTTTGGGTGGGTTTTTTTGTTTGTTTGCTTTTGGTGGAGTTTTTTTGGTGTTTTGTTGTTGTTTTGGGGGTTTGAGGGGGGTTTTTTTGTTTGTTTTTTAAGTACATACATTTCCTGGAAACATTTCAAATTGTGAGCTTAGACTGCATCCATGTTTGGCAGCTTATAGCATGATTATTTCCAGATCCTTAACAAAAACAATCTTCATAATTGTCCTATTTCCTACTCTCTGGTATATTAAAAACTTATAGCATCATTTACACGTGCATATTATGAATGGCTAATCAGCTTTATTGCTGTGGTCTCATAAGGATACTACAGAGTTTGCAGCAGTGGTAATTGGCAGCTTGACATTTTATAAGAAGTGTCTGTGTTGCAAGGATGCATGAAGCTGATTCAGTTCCCATTTCACAGACCAAGAAAATGAAATGAGGCGGTAGAAAGGACTTTTCTAATGCCAGATTGGGAATAAGTTCCTGCCTCTGCTCATTGCCCACTGCCATTCTTTCCTCCAGGTGAATAAATATGTGCTGACAGATAGAAGCAAATGGGAAGGGTGTAACAAATGGAGGGATGTAGGAAAGTCAGGGGTCTCAATAATAGACTGGGATTGAAGCTTGCAGGGGGCTTGACTGGAGCATGCTTCAGAATTAGGGCTGTTATACATTTACATTGAAGTCATGAGGTCTTTGTCGTCAAAGACCACAAAGATGCTGCTTCAGAGCTGCAGCTTTCCCAGCTCTTCTGCACATGTCTTGTCTGTCCATGTCTTGTCATACCTATCTGGAGCACAGCCAGGAGGTCAGACAGTTTCAGCAGCATAGAAACCGTCTATGGTGCTCTTAGAGGTCACAGTCCTTTCCTACCACACTGAGATAGGAATAGAGAAGGAGATAAATGGACTAATCTGTGGGTGCTGGCAAGGGTAAGAGATGGGACAGTGGCATCCCAACTGAGGAAGTATTGTCTCTTTGTTTCACCTATTTTAGCAGATCCTACTGGTTTTCTGATTTTTCTACTGTGCTCTTCTTCAGGAACCTTCCTTCTAGATTACCAGGCTGTATGCTAATCTCTCCCCATTGTGTAATGGCAGCCTCTGGAAACTCTGTAAGACATCTATCTACCCAATGAGCTACTTGACTTTTTCTTGTTCAGTCCCCCCTGTCCCCTCGGGTTGATGGTACTATTCTCTGGGCAGAGGAAGGAAAGTAGGGGAGGCCCTTGAAAGAAACCACAGTCCAATAGGTAAAAGTAGCAGACTTTCCTTGCATTGGTCTGTTCATTTAGGCAGGAATGATCATAAAAGCAGGGAGCTATGGCAATATCATGAATACAGAGCGTCATAGGCCCTGCCAACTGGATTCTGAAATAAGTGGTGGGTCTGCAGACCTCTCTGAGGGTCCAGCCCTTCCTTCCTTCCTTCCTTCCCTCTAACCTTCCCTCTATCCTTCCTTCCTTCCTTCCTTCAGAAGAGGTAGCAAGTTGTCTTTGTTTTCCATGGGGGCCAAGAGTGTGAAGTGTGACAGTCACAATACAAAGTGATGCTGAGGTGGGCTCATGGTGCAACCAGTCATAGCATGAAGTCAAGTGAGTACGTTTCAGATGGCAGGATAACAGCAGGCCTTCCTCAGAGGAATGAGGATTTGGAGAAGAGCAGTGGAAGATGGGTGAGATCACAAGGTGGGGTTAGACAGTGGACTGTATCTCAGTGACTAGGGAATGCACCACCAGAAGTAGTGGTAATGACAAAAGTTATTATACAGAGAACTTGGAGAGCTTGGACCAGAGGGGCTGAATAAGGTGTTTACTGAAGGCAGTGTGTGATGCGGAAAGAAGGGCTGGAGTATGGAGGTAGAGAGTTTGCCCTGCCACTGGCAACAGGTAAGGGAGAATGGCAGGGTGCCTGGGACTCCTTGCTGAGCTGGAACAGTGCTTCATGGGCAGGGTTTGTTTGGCAGGAAAGAAGAGACATCAGCTCCACCATTTTCCCCACAGCAGGGTGTGACACTGTGTGTCTGTGGCACCTCCAGAGCGAGCCTTGCTGGTCTCACCTGGGCACTGACATCCTGAGAGCACATCTGTGAGCTCACATGAGGCTGCAGGGGCTTTCTGGTGGCTGCTAAATTTGTTTTGTTTTCATTATTTGAGTAAACCTGGGTAATTTTTAAACACCACAAGTCTTAAAGGCCTCATGGGTTTCTCTGTTGAGTGATTGCCTGAGTATTTGCTTGTGGTGGATGCAGCACAGGCACCCCAGGAGCTGGATACCTGCAACCCCCCATATCAATACAGGCTGAGGGACAAACAGATTGAGACCAGCTCTGCTGACAAGGGCCTGGGAGCAGTGGGGGATAAAAAGCTGGCCATAAGCTGGCCATGTGTGCTGGTAGCCCAGAAACCCCTGTGTCCTGGGGTTCTTCCCCAGCAGTGTGGGCAGCTGATAGAGGGAGTAGATTCTCCCCCTCTGCTCTCCTGAGACCCTGCCTGGAGTTCTGCCTTCAGGTCTGGGACCCCCAATGTGACAAGCATGTGGAGCTGCTGTAGTGAGTCCAGAGGAGGCCACAGAGGTGCTTCAAGGGCTGGAGCACCTCTGCTATATATGACAGTCTGAGAGAGGTGGGCTTGTTCAGCCTGGAAAAGAGCAGGCTTTGAGGAGACCTTACTGCAACCTTTCATTATTTAAAGGGAGCCAGTAAGAAAGATAAGGATTGACTTTTTAGCAGAATCTGTTGCAACAGGACAAGCGGTGATGGTTTTTTAAATTAAAAGGGTAGATCCGACTATGTGGCATGGCATGTGGGCCCTTCCTGCTGTCTGTGCATCCTTGCAATTTCCTTTCAATGAAACTATGTCCCCAAAATAATACATGTGGCTTCTCTAAAGTCTTGTCCCATTTATGAATAGCTTGAGAAAACAGTGCTGAAGTCTGTACCAGGTATCAACAGCCAATACTCTGCAGGTAGTACATTTTAAGTCTTTCTGTGCACATCCATGTGTTTCTATAAATGTTTAAATGCCCTGAAGACACAGCCTTAAATGCATTATATGACTTGAGGGCTTTGTCTTGGAGCAGGAGTTGTGGGTTGAACAGTCACTTGTATGTGATGCCATTTCATCTGTTTTAAACATCCTGCTGTCATCTTCTCTGAAGACTTTCTTGTAGGTTCTCTTCACTGAACCATCAGGGCAACCTCTCCCTGCAGTCAGTGCTTACATTGTTCTCTTGGATGCTACATGGGAGGCTGGGTATTTTTTCTTTTTTACCTCTAGTCTGTCTTTCTGGAGTCCCTTAACTAGATATTTCATGCTTATTTAACTATGAGTAGGCCAAATCAATGAGTTCTCACTAGCTTTGCTCACACAGACCCACAATAATATTCAGACTCCATTTAGCTAATTCACTGCATAGCTGTTTAATCTGCAGCAATGTCACTTCCAGTGACAAGCCATTCCTAGTTGCAAGATACTAATGAAGAAAAAATGGGTTATCGCTTAACCCAAGAGTCTTTCTTGTTGCCTGGATAGCCTGAGCTGCAGTCAGTTTGCTGCTTTTTCTGTGCCTGTGCTGGCAAGGAGCAAAGATTTCACTGACCTTGCTTATGGCAAGTAGGCAGACTGTTGGTCATCCCCCCTACCCTAGCCCATGGAGTAAATACACACAGGAGAGCTGAAATTAATTGTCTAAATAAAGCCCTTTACTTTTAGACATTTAAATGAAAGCAAGATTAATTCCACCTCAACCTTAATCAAGTAGATGTCTAAGTGGAGCTTTAAATTGGTTGTGGGAGTCTTGTTTGTGGTTGTTGTTTTATTTCGTTTTGTTTTGTTTTTCTCTTCCCCAGGACATCCAGTGAGAACCACCATGAGGAACAAACGGTGGCTCCAGAATATTTTCTTCTGCCTTTTATTCCAGTACAGTAAGTCCTCAGATATTTCTTTCAAGTTGTGCACCCACAGAATTTATCTTAGTGACCATATGTGCTGGCTCTGATGAGGTGTACATGGCACAAGGTTGCCGTGGGACAGCAAGCAGAAGATAAGGTCCTGGGGCAAAGAGTTCCATGCAATAATGAGTGGAGGACAGGCATAGGACGGTGCAGAGCTTGCCACAGTTCAGCCAGGCTGTATACTGCTCTGGTAGTGCCTGCAGAGGTAGTGCCTGCCTTGCATTGAAATGTCTCCTAGTCACATTAAAGTAGGATTTCCTCCCCAAAAATACCCTCTGGCGGCCAAGACCAGGATATCCTCAGGGTTGCTGTTGGCTGGTCAGCCAGGGTCAGTGGAGTGAATCTCTCCTAGTCTGAGTCTCTTTGCTTATGACTGGACTGTGCATACAGTCACCCTCCCCCTTTTTTGCTGGTTCCTACCCACACTGCAAACTCCAGCTGACTCAGAGCTGACTTTCTGAACAGATCAGCTGGACAGAAAAAGGTAGTGACAACCATGTCTGCAGGGAACCATGCAAGTTTAGTATGTTACCTGCTGCTTGTAGGCAGAGCACTGGACCTGTTCCAGACCTAAATTAGGAGAAAAGATGCATTCAGAATTATTTCTTCCTGTCATAGGGGACCACTGTGATATCTGGTCTGAATTTTGTGTGATGCAAGACAGGGAATTACCATGTACTAATTTCAGTTTGGATCAATCTAGATCTTACTGTCAGAAGTATTCAAGCTTTGTTTCTGAAGCTGCCAAGGACAGACATTTCATCCTAGATTTAACTAACTGTATTTAGGACACTTACTTATTCCTTTGCAAGTAAAAAGCTGTCCTCTTAATTTTGTTAACTGATTCTTGCCCAAAGATAAACTTGCAACTTACCAGCTACCTAAGAATAGTAGTGTGACTAATTAACATAATAGTGTAGAAGATTACTGCTTACTAATTACTGCTGCTTAATAGCTTATTAATACTTGCTGCCCTCTCTAAAGGAATGCAAGAGATTTCTAACCCCATTTTTCTAGGAGAATAAAGTTAGGCTTTAGAAAGAAAAAGAGATGTTGCTCAGGATTCTGAACTTAACAGTGCTTGGTCCAGGACCCTCAGAAGAGTCTATTAAAGGTTCAAAGTAAAACATGAAAACATAATGAAAATTTTAGAACAGAATTCTGAAGTCAGTGTGAAATTTAAAAGTCAAAATGAAGGTTTAAAAAAATCATATGTACATCCTTGGGAGCAATCTGTTGCAAACATCCCCAAATTTCTTCTGCACCATCCTAACACTTCGGGTTAAGGAGGATCTTGTATGCAAATCTGAGTGCTCCCCAGAGCTCGTGCAGGGAGAGTAGCATGTGCTCTGATACGTGAGGACTAGGAAGTAAATGTTGTGATGGGTGACTTCAGCAGGGAAAAGTTGGATTTTGTTTTCCTTTGAACTTACCCTAGCCTAGAAGGAGGCTGCACCCTCAGCTGGACACACCTGCTGTGCATTGTGACTGTAAATGCAGACAGCTTGTTTGTGTGGACAGCCATTTGATCTGGAGGGCAGAACAGATGTTTCTGGTCCATCATTGTACACACTGTCTGCATTCCATGGTGGTTCCCTGCATACAGCTTCAGCTGTAAAATTGGGCATTGGGGTTGTTGAGCATATCTCATCAGCAAACAACACCCTGGACATAAAGCATGTTGTAACAGGGAAGGAGGAAGCAGGGAGTGCAGCTTCTCTAACCAAGAGAGCAGTAGAATGACAAAGGGAAGTGAGCTCACAGCATGGTTAGCGTCAAAGGGTTTTTTTGCCTAATGGCTGCAAAGTAGTGTGTTCTCAGGAGGCTGGGAGCAGCCCTTGTGGTAGGGGAGGACCCATGCATGGATGTAACAATCTTGAGTCTTTTCCTAGAATATGACAATTTTATTCCCATCGAAAAGGGGTGATACTTTACATGTCAGAAATGAATGGTTGCTGCAGTAGGCATGGTTTGAACCAGCACGGGATGCTGCATCTCTTGCAGGCCTTTCCTCATTCAACCATTCCTAGTGTAATGGTGGTGGTTCTTGTCAGCCCAGGGACCTGTCGGGAGGGGACTCATCAGTGCAGACATTTCTCACTGTGCTACTATCTTATGTGCCTTCAAATTCAGGGAGATAAATGTGTTATGTACAGGACAATGGTACTTTTATAAAATACATAGTGGATACTGCTCTGTGAGCAGAGCTCCTGCCAAACATGTACAAGAGTATAAATGCTGCTTTGTGACCACTTTCAAAAAATTACTTGATTTTCCTAAGGACCAGTGTAAGTTCTACAATTGCCTTTCAAGTTCTCTTGAGAAGTCTGTAATTAATAAATTGTGTATATCAGAACGTTTTATAGAAATTATAGTAAGTACAAATTTGCAATATTTTTTATTCCCAGATTTCATGAAAAACATACTTCAAGCTTCTGGAGCTGGACATAAAAAGTATTAATGCTGCAGATATGAAGCTTTAGAAAAGAGAATGACAAAGAAAATATTGCTAAAATAGCACTTTAAAAAATATGTAAAGTGTTGTATAGATGTACAATGAAAATTAGACTAGCAAAGAATGGTGCTCAATTTAGAAAATGGTATCATCAAAATATTTGAATATGCTAGTGTTTCTTATTGGGTTTCATGCCTCTTCTATGTGCCACATAAGCTAAGACTCTTGCAGAAATATGTAACTCTGCTGTAGTGATTGTATGAGAGGGGACAGGGATAAGTCTGAAAATTCAGTCACAATTTGGGCATTTCCTGATTTTGGCTGCCACAGTGTTTTTAATAGGTTTTTGTTTGACACTTATCTTGCCATCAATGACTTGTCACCCTGTAGAGTTGGAACACATCTTATGCCGCAAAACTGGAGACTTTCAGAAGGAGGGAGGACGGTTGTCAGGTCTGTTCCCTTTAGGTTCAGTCGAAACCCTGAGAAGTGCATATATTGATACAAAGTTCTTCTTGCTTTATCACAGGAGTTGATACTGTGTTTTCTATTTCCAAACCTCCAGCTATGTGTTGTGAAAGCCTCACTTGTTTTGTGGACTATGTACAGACCCTGTCCTGTATCCTGCGAGATGAGTTGGGTGCTGGTTCATACAATCTCACTGCAACATGGTACGTCTTGGTGGGATGAGCAAAGTCCAGTTAGCAGGAGCCTCTACATGGGCCATAGTACAGTGGTGACCTTCTGTCCTCTTTGTTAGGTAAAAATCCTGGTTTTGCTGCCACGCTGGTTTTTTATTTGATATTTTGCACTCCAATCACAAACTGGCTTCTTCCCTAGCAAAGGACCCCTGGTTCCTGTCTCTGTTGACTGTGCTTCTTGCTGCTGATTTCTATGCTGACTCCACCTACCTTAGCATTGCTTTCGCTGCTGCCAAGGGAATACCTTGCCCTTTGCTACTGTTAAAAGTGAACTTTCACCCCTGTGCATTGGCAGGGTTCATATAGATTATCCAGTCTGCTGCTGTTCTGCCCCAGCAAGGAAGTGGATAAAGTCTTGGGCTGTGTAGCCCTGAGAAACACCTTTTCTTTCCAGAAACACTTTCCTATTTCTCTCAAAGACGCTAAGCTGAGCAAGTAGAAGGAAAAAAAAAGAAATCTGTTTAAGTTCAAAGACTATTTTTTTTTTCATTTTAATAATTTCCTATGCCTGTTCAGCATGTGATATATGTGGACTTGTTTGTTTTGGCTTTTTTAGGGTTCCTGAGGAAGATCCAGAAAATACTGCGGCTGCCTGCAGTCTCCTGCAATTGTCAAGGAACACCAGTCACACACAGTACATGTGTACTATGGACATGACTGAATTCCTGGCAGATACCAAAGTCCAGGTGGATGTTACAGAGACAGCTGATAGGCAGCACGTGCTTTCCAAAAACTTCTATTTGTCAGACAACAGTAAGTACAAAAACGGTGAACTTGATAACAATTGTTTGACTTTGTGCTAGGTTAGTCTGGGCAAGGAATGAGAGTGGCAGCAATGTGAGGCTACATTTGCTGTGCACTCATCTACATAAAGCACTGTGCTATTATTATTACTATTATGCTTGGGGCTGAGCTTAGAGCTGGCTTGGTCCATACTTTTCATGGGGAAATTCCCTTTCCCCATGAAGCAGTAGGTGATAAATATCCACCTTGGACCAGTCTCATACCGAGGCTATGCAAGAGCTTGTTCTTGGCTGGATTCTAAAGGGCAGGAGGAATTGCTTTATTACAGGTGTCACAAATCACAGAATCCTTAGAATGGTTTGGGTTGGAAGGGACCTTAAATATCATTCAGCTCCAACCCCCTGCCATGGACAGGGACACCTTCCACTAGACCAGGTTTCTCCAAGCCCCATCCAACCTGGTCTTGGACACTTCCAGAGATGGGGCAGCCACAACTTCTCTGGGCAACCTGTGCTAGTTCCTCATCCACCTAACAGCCAAGAATTTCTCCCTGATATACCATCTAACCCTGTCTTCTGTCAGCGTGAAGCCATTCCCCCTTGTCCTATCACTACATACCCTTGTCAAAAGTCTTTCTCCAGCTCTCTTGTAATATCCAAGGAGCTGGAGGCTCCCAAAAGGCTTTTGCAGAGGACACCTGAACCAACATGACATTATTTTGGGTGGCACAAGATATCCCAGATGTCTGGATGTGACAGTTCCCCTTTCTGGGGTAATTCATAATCATTTCTCCTGCATGAGACGAAGACTGAATGCAGTCATGTAGCTGACTTGGTGGAATGTTGGTATGTTCTGGGTTGTGTAGCAAACTGGAAGAAAAGGAGTGGCTAGCCAGGCAGATGGGTACCATGCAGACATAGGAAAAGGATTTTTCTATTTGGCTTCTTCTGAAATTAAACTTTACTTTTGAGAATTGTCATCTTTTTGCCAAATGCCATAACATTTCAGGAAGCCTCCTTGCTCCCACAGACAGACTAGAGATTAGGTAGTGGTGCTTTGCATATCTCCTAGACGTCCTCATCCAAAGGCATCATAGTTCAGTGGTGGGCCCTGCAGACTGCTGGAGTTTTGCATTACTGGTTTTCAATATACGACCACTCCCTGCAGGGATACAAAAGCTTGCTTTTTGGGCAGTTGGGACATGGAATTGAAGTGAATTTATGCAGTGTCCCCTAGCCTCAGCTTTTCCTCATGACTCTGTTACATTGAGGGGTATTTCCCCAATTTTGTGAGTGATCATGACTACACAGCTCTTTTATGCCATGACAAGAACAAGGTGTTCTACATTTTACGTCTCCCAGGAGTTTATTAGCCCTGTATACTATCTTTCCTGCTCTATAGGCAATGAGGAGGTTCAGAGACAAGCAGAAGATATGAAATGTGAGATAATGTGAAAATCTCAGAGAAATGTGGTCCTGACTTCATTATGCTGCTCACATGTGAGGTTCTGTGCATGGCTGAGGGCAGAAATGCCATGGATGTTCTCTAATGTAGGAAGGCCCACCACTGCCAGGGCAGCTTTGTTCCCTACTCACTCTGCATTGCTGATACTATGCTGGGCTACCTCTTAACTTATGAAGGTAATCTTATGAAAGGTACCACCATCCTGTCTTCCAGTCAAACCACAGCCTCCAGTCAACCTGACCGCTTTGTTCTCAGAGGGTTACAATATTTCTTGGGAAACCATCTACCAGAACTCTTCGTTCTTTTTGAATGAGGAGCTGGAATATCAGCTGCGTTACAAAAGAAGAACTGACACCTGGGAGGTAAGTGAGATGTCAGTTTACCATCAAACAGGGTGTACCAGAAAAGAGGAGGCCAACACAACCAGGACAGTAGCACTGGTGGGAAAGAAGGGTTTTCATGCTTTAGAAAAGATGTCTCTCTGCTTAACTGGACTGAAAACAGTCAAAGTCAAAAATTAATTCAGAAGCAGAAGCTGTGTGAGAAGTATTAGATCCTGTGAGGAAGGCTGATAATTCATTTGATTCTCATGCTGTCCTGCCTGGAAGGCTCCCCCAGGATTGCATGCAGCTGCTGACCAGTCAGAGCATGGCCTTGCAGAAACAACACGAAAGCGTAAGAGGTTACTTTGCAGGCATCCTCACTGTGCAGCAGTGCAAGCAAAGTAAGAGCAGTCACTCTAGTGTTTGGTGTTTATCATTCACAGACTCAGAAGACCAAAGCTGTTCATGAAGATAAACGGACATTGGTGATCCTGCCATGGGAGCTACAAGCAAACACTGAGTATGAGTTCCAAGTGAGAGCTAGACCCCGGGAAGACAGTGGCTATGGTGGTTTTTGGAGTGAATGGAGTTCTCCACTGTCATTGAAAACCAGCCCTGATGGTACATGCTGCCAGATCTCCTTGTCCTTTCAATTAGTCCAGTGTCAGAGAATGCTTTCAGAAATTTAATAAAATCTAACTAATTAGAACAAATTTTAAACAGTTCAGTAAAGACAGGTACAGCTAGCTTCCTTACTGGTTACGTGAACCCCAGGTCTGGACTGTTGGTATTGATGTTCTCACTCTGTGGCAAAAGAAGGGTGTTTGGTGGGGTTGGCATTTGGATGCCACTTGCAAGAGTGCAGCCTCTAGCTTCCTTTTCAGTGTCAAATATCCACGGTCCTGCTTGCAGCTTTCAGAAATGGGGGATATCTCCTCTACGGGGGTCTTAGTGTTGTCTTCAGCTGAGAGGAGGGGGATCCTGCTGTCAAAACCTGAGTTCTGTGTCTGGACTCTGATGCTTGGTCATGCTGGGCATGGGTGTTTTGTTTGGTAGCCATGAACTCTGCAGGGAGTTCACAGTACCTTATACACAGAAGTACACTGATGCTTGTCATGGTGGAACAGAGAGAGGCTATGAAAACAAGGAGCCTTTGCTCCAATAGAGCAGGTGCAAAATGACTGTGGTCAATGCCAGCAGCAGGTGCTGAGCTTCCCTGCTCTCACTGATCTGCAGCTTGAACAGAAGTATTACAGGGTTTACCTGGTTCTGAGGCAGCAGGGCCAGGCTCCATTTGCTTAGGGATATCTGAGTTCTGGATCTCAAAGGTGCTCCTTTTCATCACAGGTGGAGAGCAGCCACCAAGCAGTCATCTAGTTAACACTGTCTCTAATCAGCTGCACTCTTTCACTTCACAGATCTTCTGTGGAGGTGTCCCCAAAACAGGAGTCAGAAACATCAGGGGTCTTTGTGGCAAGGAGCTGTCCTGCCCTAAGTATGTTGGCTGTCTATCTGTGGTGCAGCCAGGTCATAGTGCAGCTGATGTACTGCTCCTTTCATTGATGCAGTCATCTCTGAGCACCCTCAATCAGACCTGCCTGGAGTACTGGTGCCCAGGTGACAGCCTCAAATCCCAATGAGAGAATCTGGGATAGAAATTAAGGGTGACTCATAGAATCATTTAGGTAGGAAAAGACTCCAAGATCATCAGGTCCAATCTTTGAGCGATCATCACTTTATCAACTAGACCATAGTACTAAGTGCCATGTCCAGTCTCTTGAACACCTTCAAGGATAGTGGCTCCACCACATCCTTGGGCAGCCTATTGCAATGCTTGACAACTCTTTCCATTCCAAAAACCCTTTTTCTCCTCACCATCTCCTGTTTATTAGCCAGGGTATAAATGGAAGGTGAGCCTGAATGACCTTGTCTCTTTCTCCAGCAGTGACACAGAGAGCAGGCATGGAATGTCTGTTGCTGTTTGGTATTATTGTGGCAATCATGGCCTCAATCACAACATTTCTGGCCAAACAGCAGAGGTAAGAATGCTTCAGGAGGTGGGAGTTAATGCTTTTATTCTGTTTTGTTAAGATGGGGTATTCATATGCAGCCTTCCTTGAATCTTGTATATCTATGAGCGGGCAGCTAAAGGCCTGTGAGGGACAGCCAAGTATGGTTTCTAGCTGATGTACTGCCAGGAGATACCTGCTTCTCTGGGACTCTGCTGCCATTCAGCTGGCTGGGACAAGATGGTGGCACATGGGGATGAAGCAAGGGCCACCACAGCCTCCTAAGCTGTTCTCCTGGTATTGTCTGTGCTCTGCAGTTACCAGATAGAGCAGTAGCGAGAGCTAGCTGCCCCTTTCCAAAGCTGACATAGGTCCCTCAATGCTGACTGGAGGCCTCTGTCTCTCTCAGAGGCTTCTCATACCCTTGAAGAGATATGGGGTGCTGACATGGAGGAGGGCTGGACTGGTGCAGCAATAGGGCTGACACACCCCAATCCACAGAAGAATTGCATAGGGAAGAGTTCTGACCTGCACACAACAAACTAGCCCAGCCTCAGTGGAAAATGCATTTCTAGCATTGTTGTTTTTCCAGAAAGGAAAAAGCAGAAACCTCTTCCTTAGTGTGAATGTGTGTGTGCAAGTGCTGAGGCCTCACCTCCAGTGAGGTTCACAAGAAAGTCCATTAGATGGCTCTGGCGGCACAAGACATCCTTGGAATGGCTGGGCAGGTGATTCCAGTTGCTTGAAATGGATCTGGAGATGCCTTGCTTTGCATCTGTAATGTGTGCTTAACCCCAAAGCCTTTCTCTTTTCTCTTCCAGCTTGTGGAAGAAGATGGCTTGCATCCCAGATCCTGCTCCCTTTTTCAAACCTCTTTACATGGCTCATAATGGAGATTTTAAGGTATAAAAGGGCTACACAAGTGAGTGGAGCACATGACAGACTAAAAGGCCATCATGCTATCCTGAGCAAGGGTTTCTCATTAGAGCAGTAGAAGGGGAAATCTATCTCAAAGGAACACCAGACATCTCCAGATATAAGAACCAGAGCTTTCCGGTATCTGTTCAGTGACATGAAGACCTTTATGTTACGTCTATACCTCTTATTCTCTGTAAGTGCTGTCTCAATGTGTGAGCTGAGTTCATATGATTCCTGAAGCCTGGGATCCTGAAGGGAGTGTCAGAGAAAACTGCAAAGTCATGGAAACCTCTCAGAACTAATTATTTTTGATTACTTCAGTTAGTTCTCCTGCAGTTGCCTGTGTCTCATAATAACAGCATCCTCCTGATATATTGGAGGAGTCGGTGATTTTAGAGTTTGATTTTTGCCTCTAAAAGTGTATGAACTTTGGTTATTTCTGTGGCACCCCAAACCTTGTGATGCTAACCTCTCTCTCCCCATGTGTCCTTTTCTGCAGAAGTGGGTTGGTGCGTCCCATATGAAAATGACCTTTGATTTCTTTGAATGGGGAACAGTCCTTCCAGAAGTCCTAGAAGTTTACACCATGCATCCTTCCAACAGCACCCCACAGGAAGAGCTGCATGAGCTCAGAAAGAATCTGCCTTGCAAGCCCTGTGCATCTTGCCTGACTGCCCCAGGTCATGGTAGCCAGTCCCGGTGGTGTAGTGTGAACAGTAGTGGTGGGACTGAGGACCAGTCATATGGGCACTTGTCAATTGATACAGTGACTGTGGCTGATGAATTTACATCTTGTAACTGCGAGTGCAGCTGTAACCATGTGTACAGGGAACATGAGCATACCAACAAGGAAGATGATAGTGCTGGAGAACCCAGTTACCCCAAGGTTAACATTGATGAGGAAGACAGAAAGATATCCAATGATTTGCATTTGGCTGATCTGAGCACAGAGGACAAAATACTTGCTTCAGGCTCTGTGTCCACAGACCACCTGAGGAGCACAAGTATCCCAGTCAACCAGCAAGAAGAAAGGGGAGTGGAGGGAGGGGTGGGGAGCATCCTAGAAGCCCTTTGCTTGCAGCCTCATCAGTGGGATTTGGAAAATCCAGGTTCTCTACCTTCTCCTGATGGTGAAAGTGTTTCTTACAGTGAAGGCTCCTATGACTTCTTCGCTCACAATACAAGGCCTGGTGACAGTTATCCTTTGATCTGTGTGGATTTGGACACTGTTGACAGTGGCTTTGTGGACTCAGACTGTGGAAGTCCAGTTGACTGTGAATTTGTGCAAAACAGTCAGACCGTTTGTGGGCCCATCCCTTTTGAGCAGGAGGGGCAAGACTTTCCACGGAGCTACGTCAAGCAGTGGGTCTCCTGTCGCTCTGGGAGCCCTGTTAGTGGGACACAGACAAACTAAGGACTTTGACGTTGCCTGGATGAGAATGGGACCTTTTCCATAGTGTGCCAAGAGCAAAGTGTTAAAAAAAATTCAGAAGAGAAACAAAGTTTACTTTGTGTAAGCTCTATTGCATAAACTGACACCTGTTAGGTCCGCAGAAATATGCATGTTTCTGTTCTCACTTATCCTATTAATGTCTCAAATTCGTTGTGATTGATTGTTCCCAAGTTTTTCTGAGTTTTGGGATTTTTAGAATAATAGATCAACCCTCCCTTATAATGTCAGAAAAAAGCAACTGTACCCTGAAAATTATCCTTTGGCTTATGTAGATATTCAAAATATTTTGCAGTAACCTTATAAAGAGTATAGAGCTTTAAGTTATTTTCCCTGGTATTCTCACATGACTTGAGAGTTTGGCTGTACATGGAACCTTAGAATCATAACCCATGGCAAGTGTGTTTGCTACAATAAAATTCCCCTACCCTTTCCAAACAACATGTGATGTTACTTTTCCTTCTACTGTCTGGCTCTTTAAACTCAGCTGTAGTCATTTGTTAATTACAGAGGGCTCCAAACCCATCCATGGGGATCAAAGCCAATTGTTAGGTAATCATCTCAGAAATACGTGTACTAGAGACCAAGAACAACTCAGGTTTTAGAAAGACTTTGCCTTTCCAGGTGGAGTCTGCAAATGAAGTCTTCAAAATATATATCATTCTAAACAACCTCTTGGTACTAGGCTTTTCTATTGAGTCAGATTCTCTCCCTTCATTTTTCAAGCATATTAATTAAGCAACTTTTAGAATGATGCCAATAATTATCAAAATGTCCTACCTGTATATGCCTGCCACTTCTGCCTTGGACTTGCTCTGCTGCAGTTAACAGGTCAGTAGCACAAATTTTGAGCAATTTCTGCTAGCTAATAAAGCCACATATGAAACTGCACGGTAACCATGAATCTTTTTTTCTCTCTGACATCTCTGTGTCTCTGATTTGTTTAGGATAATTGTCTTAAAACGTCACTGTAATACTGAAATTGAATGTGAAGACCTTCATCTTACATAGGCATAGTGCTAATAACCCATAGGCTGCTTGGCTCCAGAAGGTCAAATCTTGAGAGAATCATTGTGGTGAACGATGCATGTTTCCAGTGTAGTAATAATCTGTTGTTGCTGTGATACCAATAAACTCCCTTCCCTCACCCCCTTCTCTTACCTGAGACTATAGGCAATCCCACAGCTCCCTAAACATGAGAGAGCACTGCAGTAAAGAGAAGCTGTTTTTTTCATAGGTGAATGCTGGGACAGTACTGCATTTCATCCACATCCTCTGGTTTGATTGTTCAGATCCACCGTGGTATTTGCTATGTTGATTTTGGACCTCCATGACTTAGTTTTGCCCATGTTGTCATTACTCCCTCAATACATCCCTAGCTCAATGGCTTCCTGGGTACTGCTCTAAGATATATTAGCTTCTTTGGTTTCTTCCCTCCTTATCTTCCATTTTGCTTGTCATCTGCTGTGATAAGTCATGGGAGGTGTTGTCTTCATGTGCTGATGCATCCTCCCTACTGCGCTACCACCCCCTCATATGCCCTCCACAAGGCAGCAGAGGATCCCTCCAGCTCTACTGCCCTGATGAGCTGACTGCTCCACATATCCTACGATGGCTGCTTGCATTGTGATCATGTTGATGCGAATGTGTACTGGGCAGAAGCATCTATGATGATCTCAGCACAGTCTTCTGCAGCTTCATCTTGCAGCTCTTTTCACTTCAGAAACTACACTGTGGTAACTGACCCCAGGCTGCTTAAGGGAGAAACTCACTTGTTTTTCTGAGGTCCTTTACATCTCAGTTCTGTGTGTTCTTTGTTTCTGTTTGTATTGATGGCCCAAGAACTGCTGAAGGAGCCATTTCTGTTATTGGAACACTATCTGGCTGTACATCTGATAGAAGGTGGTGGGTTTGGGTTATGTTGGGCTGGAAGTTCTCTCTGTTCACCCTAGGAGGCAGACTTCATGAACAAGTGTGTGACACAAAGTTATTAAAATAAGGGAAGCCATTGCCTTTGAAGGAAGCTGTAACAATTAAACTTTCGGTCAGTGAGTTGTCACTGTGGATATGGAAGGGTTTGAGGCGGTGCATTTGCCGTGTCTCTTAGGAGCAAACTGCAAATGTCCCTGATCTAAAAGTTCTAATTTGGATTTTTTTTTCCCCAGGAATGATAGGATCAAAAAACAAGTACTGGGAGAAGCACAATAAACCATTCTGATGTACCAACTTGGAAATGTCCATCTCCATTTTTGCATGGCCCCTGCCTCCCTGTCTCCAGGCCNTCACCCTAGGAGGCAGACTTCATGAACAAGTGTGTGACACAAAGTTATTAAAATAAGGGAAGCCATTGCCTTTGAAGGAAGCTGTAACAATTAAACTTTCGGTCAGTGAGTTGTCACTGTGGATATGGAAGGGTTTGAGGCGGTGCATTTGCCGTGTCTCTTAGGAGCAAACTGCAAATGTCCCTGATCTAAAAGTTCTAATTTGGATTTTTTTTTTCCCCAGGAATGATAGGATCAAAAAACAAGTACTGGGAGAAGCACAATAAACCATTCTGATGTACCAACTTGGAAATGTCCATCTCCATTTTTGCATGGCCCCTGCCTCCCTGTCTCCAGGCCCTAGAAGCTGATACTGACAGACTTAGTCTGTTCTTTGACTGTTTCTCTCTTTCTGTTCTCTGGCACTAGACCCAGTACAGGACTGATTTGATGGATCCTGGCTATAACACTGCCATTGCATCATTGCAGCTGGGCATGGGAAGATGTGTTCCTTATACACTCTAGGATCAGGACAAGGAAGCACTGCAATGTTTGTTTGCCTTTGCTTCGAGAGCTGCCCTTTGAGCACAGTGCAGCAATCAGCTGTGGAAGTACAGGAGAGGGCAGCTCAGGGATGCTGCAGCTCAGGGTCTTGGGTGGAAGCAGTTTAGCCCCACATCAACACAGGGCTAGGAAATGGCTTTAGGTCATTTAGAAAGCTCTTTTGTTGACCTATTTATATAAAAATTGCAAGAAGATACTTTTCTGTTCAGCAAATTACTTGTCCTTTTAAATGTTAATCCTTTAGCAGAAATTCCTGTTTCTCCATGACTAATGAGAAATTACATATATAGCTACTACTTTAGCTCAATCTGATAATCAGAGCAGTTTTTCATTGGTTCTTGAGATTATCTTTAAAATCAGGCACAGTGAGCTCTACTTTATTATGCCACTGCTGCTACTTACTACCTGATTATCAAACCACACAGCCTAAACTATCAAGGGACAGAAGCAGTGTGAAAAGTGACATTTCTTTTGAGCTGGTAAGAAAGTTTAACATATTTCTGTTCTATGTATTCCAGTATGTAATGTTAGGGGACATCTACTGAGCTAAAATGATGAAAAATATTTTCTTTATCAAAATGTGGGATTCTATATTGTTTCTTGAACTAGGAACCTACAACAAAAGAATGACCAGAAGTGTCTTTGCACTTTTGTTCTGATAGTTTGCTGAGCACAAACACCACTATTGCATTAATTCTGATGGATTGTGCTTGAAAGAAGGACCGTCTTGAACAAGGTACTCCTCTCTGACTACAAGACTTGAATGTAAAGGAATCCAGCTAAAATACTCCTCAGTGTTTGGAACTTTGCAGACATAAACATACTTTTTTAATGCATGTGTGTGTATATATGTGTTTGTATGAATATTGCTTTATTGCAATCATCCTTTGTAGTAGCTTTTTTTCTGGGATCCAAGTATATCAAATCTAAAAGTACATGGCTGTTTGTGGGCATCGAATTGTTGGGGAAATGGCTCTCCAAAGATGAAGAGAGAAAAAGGCTGGTTATATGGGGTTCTTTTGGATAATCTATGCAGATAAGAAAATCCAACTACATTTTCCTTATTCCCCAGGATAAGTCTCATATGAGCCTGTTGTGTGCATTTGATATGCTTCTGACAGATGCACGCTTAGAGGCCTAGGTATTCATAAGGTAGATAAGATATCACTAATTTTTCTTCAAGGACCTACAAAATCTTTTCTTATAGGCAGGGATGGTTGTATACAATGGATACCCCTCCAATTAGACATACTATAAGATTGATATGGATACTCTGCACTTTGGTTAATCTTAGTGGATGAAGAGGTATACCTGTTGGTACAGACATCCTATTGGCTGTCTCTATTTTACTTTGTAGGTGCTAGTCAGTGTCCTACCTTTCTGTAGTGCCCGTTGGTGCTGCCTCTGGAAGAGATGTAAGCAAAGGAAGGGATTATCACCAAGGGAGAGCAGGTCATTTATGACTAGTTGCTAAGATGTAAGGAATGGAAACTGAGCATTCAAGGGTCTAGATCTGCTGTGTCTGCTCCCACTGTGCACCACTTGTATCATAGAATCCTGGAATGGCTGTTGGAAGGGATCTTCAAACCCTCTGCCATGGGCAGCACACCTTCCACTAGTCCAGGTTGCTCCAAGCCCCATGCAACCTGACCTGGAACACATCCAGGGATGGGGTAGGGATGTCTTTTCTGGACCACCTGTGCCAGTTTCTCATTCCCTCACACGGAAAAATTTCTGCCCAATACCCCATGTAACCCTGACCTCTGCTTGTTGGAGGCCATTCCTCCTTGCCCCATCACTACATGCCCATGTCCAGCTTTCTTATAGCTCTTTTATGTGATGGAAGGGGCTCTAAATTCTCCTTGGAGCCTTCTCTTCTCCAAGGTGAAAAAGTCCAGCTCTCTCCTGTCTCCATAGCAGAGGGGCTCCAGTTCCCTGATCATCTTTGTGGCCTCTTCCAGACTTGCTCTAGCAACTCCATGTCCTTCTTATGTTGAGGACCCCAGAAATGGGCGCAGTACTGCAAGTGGGGGTCTCCCAAGAGCAGAGTAGAGAGGTAGAATTCCCTCCCTTAACCTGCTGGTCATGCTGCTTTTGATGCAGCCCAGGATACAACAGGCTTTCTGGGCTGCAAACATGCATTGCAAAATCGTGTCAAGTGTCTTGGCAACATTAGTATCTTGCTCTGAGAGTGAGAACGAGCAAAACACATTTTGAAAGGGTCCAGAGCTACTGCCAAATCAGACCCCGAAGCTTCTGATTTCCTCTAAAATCTAAGTGAGCATACAAGACCATGTGAATGAGCTGCAACAAGAAAAAATTACATTGATTAAGCAACATACTTTATATAAAAGTTGATGTCAGAAGTGGAATAAAACCTAAAACTCCTCACTGTCTGCTGTGGGCTGGCATACAATATCACATGTGTCAAAGGGTACCCAAGCATGTTGAAGAATCTTATGCATACATCTCCATGTGAAATCCTTGCTCATGCTCTTATATAATACTTCATGTCTCATCAGGCCTTTGTAAAGCTGATCTTACTTGTAGTCATTCCAAAGTCAGAGACACAAAAATCCTATTCTGTGTTCATCCCTTTGAGTCCATTACATTTATCTATACAATTCTTCTATCTCTCTCTATCTTGTCAAGCATAAGCTTCCTGTTCCCACTTTTAAAGTCACTGACAGCCTCTTGTCCTCATGTCATCTCTCACTTCCCCATCTAGAAGTTAACTCTATGATGTCAGCTTCCATCTCCCACTAGATCATTAAATCTACTTCTAATCATCCTCCATGCTACTGCTTATACATTTAAAGCGCTGCTTACAATTCTCTTGGGCTGCATCAACCTCATTCTTCAAGTCTCCCTGTAAAGTTCTGCTTTACAGTGTTTCTAAAACCTAGATTATATCTAGGCTACCCACATGCTGAGACTGTGTTGTCAACTGCTTGTACGACTTCCCCTCTCAATGGTATCTATAAAAAAAATTTACTTTACTTTACAAATTCTTATGAGAAAAAGTTATCTTTTTATTGTGTGTTCAATTGGACCCCAAATCTGGGGGTGAATCCCAGAATATGAATTTCTGGTGATAGATTTAACAGTAACAGTTAAGCATCTGTCTCTCTGTTAATAAGCAGTTGAGAGCATTTGGAAAATCTGTGGTGTACAAATTCTGGTTAAAATTACTTAAAATGGCTTTTGGGAAGTGGAGGCAGGAACCACAGGAAGAGGGGAAAGGCACAGCTGTAAGGCCTCATTTCCTTGAGCAGATAACAGCCAGAATTCTGCCCTGGAAACATACAGAAATGACGGAAACACCATTGCAACCAGCTTGAGACCACTTTGGAGATCAAGGTCACTACCACCTCCTGGTGCTGGCAGCATACCTGGTGTGTTATTACAGGGCATCATCTCAGATATTTTGTCTCTCTTTCCTGCAGAGTGAAGGTGGTTCTCCTTTCTTGACACTAGTTCTCATACAGCTATTTCTGCCTTCACCCAAAACTTTGCAGTGTTGCAGAAACTGGACATTAGAACACAAGAAAGCAGCAAGCAGTCTTGCTAACTTCTGGCTAAGAAGTTGATTTGTCTTCCACTGCTAGCAGCTGCTGTAATTGCACCTGCACTGCTAGTACTGGGCCTCTATCTGAGCTAATAGGAAGACTACAAGTCTTGCATATGTTTAGGCAAGAGGTTTCAGTGATAAAGATAGTTCCCCTTTGAAAAAATTCTTCACTTTTTTTCTGTCTAATCTACCTTCAGTGTCCAACTACTCTGGCAGTCATCCAGATGGACTCTTTCCATCTTTCTCTCGTAAATTTAAAAAAGAAAAAAAAGAAAAGAAAATACTTTTCTCCTACCTGAAATCATCTTCTCATGTAAGATACTTATGGCTGGTGTGAAATGACTACTTAGCCTTTCCTTTGCTTAAATTAAAGAGATTCTCTTGGTCTTTAACTGTTGATTTCTGTGTAAAGTTATCCTGGACTAAATCATTCTCATAGCACTTTTCAGAACCATTTTCATACTGACAGCAATTTATTGTTTAAAGTCTCGATTCCAACAGAAGTAATTAATTAACGGTGTTACAAATGCTACATGTAGCTGCAATAACTTTTCTTTTAATTGATATGTATCCACAGTCTGTATGCTAGCTCCTGTAATTGCATTTATGTACTGCAGAATCTCATTCAGCTGGTTATGTGTTATTTCCTGAAATTATTTTCTGATAAGTCAAAATTCAGTGTTCTGTGACCTACTTATGACTAACACTTATGGCTTCCAACACAAGAATTTGCATTTAAACATGCTGTACTTGTTTCCAGGTGAGCTAGAGAGCCAAAAATGTCTAACACATTTCAAACATTGCAGAACTGAACAAAGAACTTCTTGTGTGGGAGTGGGGGGAGTTTATAAAATTAGTAGCAATTACCTGAAAACCTTCTGTCCTAGTTTACTTATCTTGACCTAAGTTTGTTTACTTGTTTGTGTGCCTGAACAAGTTCTTGTAAGCACATGCATAATTCTACCTAATGCAGCTGTCTCTATTTCATATTTAGTCAGTATTATTGTATTTATCACAGGGATCATAAGCAAACCTGATTAGAATGATAAGCAGGAGAGACTTCATGCCTCCCAGCCTCCCTCAGCTAAAATCAGCTAACGGTGACACTTCCTCTTGACAACCCGCACTCTAAAGAAAGTCTGCAGCAAAACAGGATATTCATGAAAAACCCATACTTGAAGAGGTGGAGAAGTAAAAGCCAGAAATACTCCTTTTCTCTTGATCAGTTTCTGAAACATTGTAATTATTTTACAATTTAATTTAGACAAGGGACACTATAGGTAGGCATAATCACATGCAAGAAGTTATAGGTGGATGCTGCTGTCTAGCTTTGTGAAATTCATGACTGGAAGGATATTCTTGGTCATGGATCAGATTGCTTAATCTCTTCAGTAGAACAATCCTAATGATTACTATATCACAGTTCTTGCTAAGCACAGCCTTTTTCTTGCTCACTTCTATTCAAGACTGCTTCAGACCCTTTGTTGGTTAGAAATGACAGTCTTATTCTAGAGCCAGGCTATCTACACTTGGTCTTGTGCTAATGCTATACTTCTTGTTTCTCCTATCCTGACACTCATTCCCTTTTTCCCAGCTTCTTCTGAAAGAGCGATCATAATGTCTGGCAAGTTTTGTTTGGTATTTTTTTCTTTTTTATTTTTTTTCTAATAATAACTAACCCAAGCTCTTTTGAGATGGAACATTCCCCCACCCTCTTGTTATCCCAGCCGTAAAACTCAGTTCAGGGTCCATGCTAATCAAGTAGTGCCAATATTGTTCCTTCAATATTTTTTTTAATTTTTCAAGAACCTCTTTTTGTTTATACTGATTAGTGGTCTCTGTCTACAAACTCACTCGAAGTTTTCTGGGTTTCAGGCTCTTCGAAGCAGCACTCTCCTTACAGCAGCGCTGGGCTCATTTGCTGTGTTCAGGTAACAGCAAATAATGCAAAGTAGAATCACCTTTTTAAAACACTACATATTGCTGAATAGATCAAGTCCATATTCTTCATATTAAATTTTGCCAAAAAATCACCAAATCAGAAACTTTTAGTGAAGAAGTATAATTTTAAATTAAAACTCCATCAGGAGACAATTCAGAGAACGGAATTTTTGGTTCTAAAGAAAGAGAGTGAGTGCAGTATAACATTGTAGAGATGTAGTGTTCCATACTGCAGAAGATACACTTCAAACACCCTTACATAACCCTTCAGTGAATTGGCATAATGACTAGGCCCTAAGTATTTTATGTCTCCCAATGAGTGCTTTGACCAGGATCATATCAGTTTTTCTCTATGTCCATTTTTTGAATATGCAGAAATAACGTTGTTCCAGGAGGCCCCTGAGCTGCAAATGTCTGGAGGCTGAGAATGCTCAGCAATGAACATCTATGCTCTATTGTTACGATTCTCTCTAAGCATATGGTTTTGACTGTGGTCAGAAACAGGATTTGCGGAAACATGAACATTGCTTCCAACCCACGGTGGCTCTTTTCTGCTCCTAAATTATCATAAACCAGATGACAAAAATGCAGGAAGAAAGAAAGCCAGAACACCCACACCTTCTCCCACCCTCAATCTAATTGCAGGAATTGTAGATTTCCTTTCAGGCAGCTAGTGCTTTAGTGCAAATTTCTGTTTACTGCCATGAGAAGAACACTTCCTGTAGAAGAAATAATATAGCTGAGTTGGTGCCCTCTCTGACAGATTCAGGATCAGATTTTGTCAGGCCGGCAGAAGCATGCAGCTAATGCTTCAACCCACTGGTAGAAACACCGACAAAACTGCTCTTAACGATTATTGTGTTCTAGATACTATCTGGAATGGGAGGAGTTGTGTGGCAGTTGGGCCTCCAGCTGTGCATTGCTGCTGCGCTGCTCTTTGGTGGAGGAGGAGAAAGAGGTAAGAGGAGATCTGGAATAGGTCTGCTGCACAAAGACAGATACATGCCTGTGCACATTTTTCATTCACAGACCTTCAGTATGCAACCCAAGATCTTGTGACCACCCTTTCCCAGGTCCCAGCAACCAGTACAGCTGTCTGACAATGCCAGGCCTAGGGGACTGAGCACACACTGGACAAGCAGGGCACCAGAAAAAGTGTAGTCACTGCCCAAGGTCCCTGCTCTAAGATCTTACACTCATCTCGTGCAGTGAAGCGTTACAACAGAGCAAGAACATGATCAATAAGATTAGATGCAGTGCCAGCAAAGGAAGTACTAGCAAGTAATGCATTTATTTGGTGTACTGAGCAAGGCATCATCCAGTGATACATGAATCCAGTTCTGGTCTCCTTCCTCTGCAGAGCTCTCTGGCAGCCTGAGCTGCCTAAATAACTACATGACTACCGTGAGCTGCGTGTGGGTAACGGAGAAGCCCATGGGTGATGGACCTTTCCACCTGCATTTCACCAAGTAAGAGCTGCACACCAAGAGCTGTCTGTGGCAGCCCCAGCCCTGGCATGGACAGAACAGCACTGAGAAGCAGAGATAAAGCCCAGCTGGGGGCTTTGCTCCCTCCACAGCAGGAGATCTGTGGCACAGCTAGCTCTGCCACCCCATCACCCCAGACCTGGGCTGCCTCAGAAGCTGCTCTCTATTGTGGTCCTGCAGCCTCAGGGGCTGCAGCAAAGGTCTGGTGCACATGGCTGCATGATCTCCTGTCAGCTGTGAGCTCTCCATCTGTTCTGTGAACCCTTCTGGCAGGCATCTCAGTGCAGAGAACTTTCCCTTCCCAGCCTCTGGTCCTCATGACCTGGGAACTTCCAGAGCCCATCCTACATAAAGCTGCCTAATCAGCTTCTAATAATTTCTTTTTTTTTTTTTTTGCCTAGAAATTAAACATCTAATGGTTTAATCTATATTAGTAAATATATGAATAGGAGTCCAGTGAGTTAATAAAAGATTTTAATCTTTAATAAAAGATTTAGATTATCTAAATAGCTTTTCCTCTAATACAAGAAATTGAGTGAACGGTTTGCTAACAGATAGGATAACTTGAGATAAATGTGTTTAGGTTATATAGTTACATTGTCTTGACCACCAGTAACTATTACATGAGGGTAAGCCACTCTGACTTTAGATGCCTCATATTCTGCTACTTTAGAGGCCTCATATTCTGCTACAGTGAAGTAAAAAATAGCCTAACTCTTATTAATACTGGACTTTAAATCTATGGAAAAATGGGCAAGCTGATAAACTGTGATATCCCAGTTTCCTGTGGGATCACATGCAGTGTGAAAAAATTGCTAATGGCTAAACCACAAAAAGACAAACCCATTTCCAACATGTTTTGCTGTCAGTAGTGGTTTGTTTGTAGTGATAGAGGTCTTAATGTACAGTTTACTGTTACCTCTGTGCTGTGCACTTATAACCAACTGTCCGTCCACTCCTTCCCCCCTACCCACCTGCTTTCCTTCAGTGACAGCAGCCCTCTCACTTTCAGACGGAGCGGAGAACAGGTGTGTGCAACTCCTGTGAGATCCAGTGCTCTCAGTAGTAAGGTTATGAAGGTGTCTCCTTCCTCCCTATCCAGCCCTGCCATCCATCCAGCTTTTGGATTGCTGGTTTGCTTGCTGTCTGCACTAAAGAGGTTCATGGTTTTCCAGAGTGTGGTGCTGTGCTAAGCTGCCACACATCCATGAACTGAAAAGCACTTAATTGTATGACTTAAAAGAAACTTTCAGCCTTTTTATTCTTCTAGCCTCTGGTCAAAGGGCCACAACGCCAGCTGCAAACTGACTGCTACAGAGAGTATGCAGAATCAGTACCACTGCACAATTCATTTAGCCAGCCAGATCTTGGAAACAGATGATTATAGAGTCTCTCTGCAAGGAAACTTCTTTGGACATAATCACACATACATGACCTTTCCAGAGTACAATCCCCGCAAGCACAGTAAGTATGAACCAGGGCAGCTGTGAGCTGAGGGTCTGTCCAGCAGCTTCAGGGTAGGTCTGATATGCTGCCTAACAGAGGATATTTCAAAGAGAGCAAGAGAAAACAACGAAAACAATCAAGACTGCCCATCCCCAGAAAGTGCACTGTGTGAACTGCACCAGTGAGGATGCAGTCACTGGGTCTCTCCATCCTGACTTTTCCCAGACTTCAGAGGGCTGGCTCTGGAGCACCATAAAAGAATGTTTCTCATCTGCATCATGTTTTCTTGTGCCCTGGGTAATTTGCAATTGGATTGCTTCAATTATTTGTTTTGCTGTTTTATTTTTCCCTAAGAAATTGTGCAATGAGGAGTCATGGGTTTAACTGAATGTCCCATGGTCTGGTGCTAGAGAGAAATGCTAAAAACCTCTCTGTATTAGTGGTATGTTGGGCAGAATGTGATATTCAGAGTGGTTCTTTGCTTGCAAGATTAACCCTAGGGACTACTGGAGTCATCATTAATTTATATCAGATCTGTAGCTGTTCTGATCCTGTAAGCTAGCTTGGTCTACTGCTAGTATTAGCATTCCTCTTTAGACCCAGCTTTATCGTCCATTACTTCAGTCACCCTAATATCATGAATCTTCTTTTATGTTGTCCCAAACACTGTGAAAAAAACCCAACCCTCCTCTATTTGCAGTAAAACTTGATCCACCTTTGAACATCCAGAGCAATGCCACTGCCAGCAAGTGCCAGATATGGTGGAGTGTGTGGAATGTGCCTTGGCACCTCGCTGAAATTCTCCAATATGAGTTGCAGTATAAGGAGTACAGCATGTCCTGGGAGGTAACTGGATGAGGCATGCAGTGATCCTGCCTTGTTTTTTGGGTACAAAGGCCTTGCCACTCAGCTCAGGGCTCTCCACCAGCTGACTTAAGCTGGTCTTTCTAGTTTCCCATATAAAAGCTGAGAGATTTTACATAAAATATCAATACTGAAGGTCAATAATTCTTCTTCTCATGAACCCATTATCATGCAAGCCCCCTCCTTGCATCTAAGAAAAGAAAATCTGGAAAAGAAAAGAGAAGGGAAAAAACAACAAAAAAAGAGAGTATTTTAAAGACCATCCTTTTGCCCAGATTCATTAACAGCAATATTTTGTAATACTTTGCAGGTTGCCTTGAACAAGGCATTACCCAGTTCACTGCCACAGGTAGAAATTGAAGCCACAGAGCTCCGCAGTGGCATTGCTTACACTGCAAGAGCTCGCTGCAAAGTTTCTGAAAATGAGAATTCGTACCATAGTCAGTGGAGTGAATGGAGCCAGGCAACAGTGTTTCAAAGAGCAGGTACAAAGGATGTTGATTTCATTTTATTTCATTTATTTTCATGCCTATGTTCCAAAAAAAATAAGATATGTGGTAAAATGACGTTTTTCCAAACCAGAACTAGCTTTCTTCAAGTATTCATAGCCAAATTACTTTCCTTAAGGCCTTTAGCTGTCTGTTTCATTTGCAGTGCTTGGGCATTTGGGGTTCTATCTTGACTTCCAGACTTCTTATTAAAAACTTTTGTGCTGATTCTTTTCCTAGATGTCCCAAAAGTCTCTGAAAAAATTCTAAATACCAAAACTATGCAGTACTTATTCATTCCTCTGAGTTTTGGCACTCTATTCTATTTATTCTGGAACTGCAAACTTTCCTCAAGGTATGTGACTTTTGTTAAATTCCTCTTGACCTTTATGGCCTGAAAATGGTAAATCAAGAGTTGTTATATCCCTTTTCCTTCCTGTTCCTACTGCACAGACTCAGTCATTTACAAAAGGTCTTTTGACAATCTTGGAATGTGACATGCTCCTCGTCGATGGTAGTTAATAACCCACTATACAGTCCTTAAGGAGACCAAATGCCTTTGGGAATCTCAAATTTGGCTAAAGCCCAGGGATGATGGTATCTTGTAATTAAAGGAATTTAAGCCAATAAAAATATTTGAAGTTTCATGTAGATAAATTAGAAGTGCAAGTACACAGCAACCCATAAAGGTGGTTAAACTGATGTCGATGTTGGGCTACCTGTGATATTCCTGGCAGGGGTCAGTAGGTAAAATATCAATATAGGCAAACTAAACTGACTCTTATTCATTTGAAACTAAGTTGAACAGAGAAAAAAAGTGGTTTTAGAACCTTGGTTCAACCATCCTCTGCAATTTTTTATGCTGGCAGAGCATAGGTAAATCTCCCACCTCTTTCTTTTTTGCCTTGACATACATTATTATGCTTCACATACACATCATTCTTAGAGAAACAGATTACATGATGTCCATATGATAAAATATTTTTACAGCATAGACTCCAATAAAGGGGCAAGGATGTCTGGCGGTTTAAATGTAACAAAACTAGAACTCTTTAAAACATTTTCAGAAACAGTGGTTTAGATCAAGTAAGCAGATAAACAAATGCTTAAATAGTTAAGTGCATATAATGAGTAATAGAAGACCAGCATATTAAGTTTGTGACATATTCCTAAGAAACTTATGAGACTGTGCTTCAGGTTAGAAACATTAAATGCATGCACAGGTGGCAGACAAATAATTGCATGAGAAGTCAAAAATTATGATGAGTGGGGTTCTTGGGCAATCTTACGAACATAAGTGTGGGGGGTTTTGTCTAACCAGTATCATGGAGACAGAACACAGAAAAACTGTCCTTTTTTTTGAAGTGTTGTTTTCTCACCTTAGGGCAAAAATCTTCACGTGCTTTAACATTCCCACACCAGCTGCTTTCTTTCAGCCACTCTATAGTTTGCACAATGGGAATTTTAAGGTAAAAAATAAATTTTATTTCTTTCTTATGACCCTCAGTTCATGACAGGAGGATTTTTTTTCTGAGACTAATTATTCTACCTCCTGAGCAGAATTACTGACATGTTCTGATCTTCCTGAAAGTTTATAGTTTCTCATTTTCCTGCTTCCACATACTTGCTAATCACCAGAGCTTCTGTCCACCTTCTTGCTCCTTAGAAAATGAACTCCTCCAGTGGATCCCACCTCATACTGAATGCAAAAGGTGCACCTTTCCAAAACCAAAGCAATACCAGCAGCTTGCATTATATTCTGGTGGTGCAATCTTGTAAAAATTCTTGTAAAATTTTTTAAAATTAGCTGCTAGGTTTTTTACCCTATTACTCCAGCTTTGCCTGTTAGATTTGCACTAAACATCTGGGTTATTGTGCCAAAGCCATAAAGAAAAAATAGTTATTTTGGAACAACTATGTAAAATGACCCCAACTTATTGATGCTTTCATTAGGACTGGGTTGGACCGAATGAGGCTTGTAGTCAACTTGAAAGAGAAGAGGCCAGCAACTCGAGCAAAGTGAATGCAGATAGAGTTTCTGATCTAAGCACCCAAGAACTGATTTCCCAAATCTCACTGAAACCTACAGGAAGCACAGATCTGGTTACTGCTGAAGAAAACTTTGCATTTGCCTCAGGTCCCAGCCAGCAGTATGTCCCCAGCAGGTACATAAGAGCAGAAGAGATAGAGTTGTGGCCGGGACTATTGTTTGCACCAAACCATGCTGATGATACCGTTGGCCTGAAAATCTCTAATATAATTAAAGACAACCTTGAAAGCCCTAGTGTTGGAAGGAATTATCCCTCTCACTCACAGCATGGAAAGGGTGATTTTCTTATGCTTCAAGAATCTTTGGGGATAGCAGATATGTCCTTCAGTGGTAGTGACTACTGTACTTTGTGTGACAATGATACCACAGGAGGTTTGATTTCTGCTGAACTACTGAAGCTTTCTAATGGCAATAGTCATGTTAAACATCAGAAAGATCAGATTCCCTGAGGAATACTGCCTACAAAGCTTGTTGTGCTCTCCTATCACCTCCCAACATTGTTCTCCCAAGCGGCGTAAACGGTGACTGTGCAGACAGTTTCAAATGTATCATTTTAAAATACATCCTCAACTTCTGTACTTCAGAAGAAGATTGTGACTAAGTCCCCTGTCTAGCAAATACTACCCCTACAGGCATGGCAAAGCCTGACTCCGGCAAGATCTGCAGTTCCCAGAGACAGGACTATGCCCGTCCCTAAATTAACCTGCAGGCTGCAAGATCCAATAACCCTCTTGTCTAAGGAGGCAGCAGTAGACCTGCTGTTTTCCTCAGGAAGAACTATCAGAATTGTGTGCCTCTTGCAAGCACCAATATTTGCAATGTGATGAACCATGATTTAAATTCCATCATTTTGTTAAAACTATGATTTTTCATAAAAGCTTAAGATTTCATAAATGCTTAAGACAGTAATTCAGATTCTTAACATGATATTGATGAATTAAAGGGGTTCCTGATTTGATCAGAATTTGTAATTGCTCTGTTTAAAGATAATCAGACAGTAGGCCTTGTTCTTTATTATCTTGAATGGCTGTAACTTTTTATTTTGCAATAACTAAACCTCGTGTACTGTTTTAACAAAAATTTATTTCAAGGTTAAGTGGATGGGCTGATTTAATGGAAAACAGTGAAAAAAAAGAACAGCACAAATGAGCTTTACTTAATGACAGAACAGGCCAGGCCCACTGCCTCTCCAGGGCTTCTATTATTTCTCCAGAACCGATGAGTCCTTTGCCTATCTGCATAACAGATACAGCCTTTCTGAGCTGAATCTCCGGAGGTTTACTTTCTGCCCTAGAACAGAAAATCCTCTACATGATTAATAATCTACCAAGCAGATTTCTGGAATCTTAGTTGTATCTCTTAGATTTCATGGCTCAACAGTTTTAGCAAGCATACTGAGATAAGTACACATGCATCTGAACTAGCTGACACATCTATATACACAGACACATACATTCTTTCCTTCCTCTTTGGAGTGCTTCCCTTGTCTCTCTGGTGACAGCACAGATTAGTTTTGACAAGGCAAAGAAAGATTTCACTTAGAAGAAACAAAGTAGGTCAAGACATCCTTCCCAAAAAGTGTTCTAAGCCAGAGAACTGTTGTGAGCAGCCTTCATCTGTGAGAAAAACAGGAACAGAAAGAGGAGTTAACATCCGATTTGTGTGACAGCCACAGGAGGTGACAGCAGTGATTAATTTTCAGTGTTGTAAACAAAGGGCTTTTCTGATACCTGAAAAAGTATCCCATTTCTGGTCCTTGGTGCTTTTTAACTTGCAAAAACTATATTCAAGGGTGCTTCTTTTACTCTGCCACAATCTAATGGCAAGAGAAGAACTTGATGTTGCTGTCATAACAGTTGCTGTAATTTCCCCAGAATGAGAAAATCAGTAGAACAATGCCACATAACCTGGAGGATTTTGGTGATCCCAAAGTTTTAGACCCCATAATGTAGTTTGATATAGTGTCCCAAATTTCAAATCTTCAGAATCTGAGGGATGCTTTCTGAAACTGTCAGATCAATTGTTATCTTAAATTCATCAGATCTTGACAGCCCTTTTTTATGAACATGTCTGCACAAAAATTTAACTGTTTTTGTAAAACCTTGTTCTGTTAATAAGGTATTCCATACTAGTTGTATTAGCAAAACAAGAGTGGGAACAATTCTATTCAGATATGAGTAAGAAGAAGCAGATCAGGCTATGGAAGAGAGAGTGCAAAACTTCATTAATAGAGAAGCAAAAGAAAACTGAGAGTTTGCAAGTAGTCAGAAATCACTGGAGAGAAATGAAAAGTCAAAGACACTGCTTGTCCATTAGGGCAAGTTAGGAAGACTATAAGAACTGAGTTTGCAGATGATGACAGACTGATGGTTCAAAGCCTGAAATGATATTCCAGCATTGGCAGTTCTCCAGGTGAAACTCTTAAAAACTTTCAGCTGATTCTGCTTTTATGGAGTTACTCAAAACTATTATTTGTTGTAGCTAAAACCAAAATGCCTCTGCTTTACAATTAGGTCTTTGGAACAACAAAGCCTCATTTTTATTCAGCCACTGAAATACTACAACTTTTCTTAAAAAGCAGGCTCTAAGCCCGCTCTCCCCCTTTTTCCCCTGCCTGTCTTTTTGTTTTGTGGTTTTTTCTTTTAAGTTTTTTTTGGTCATTTTTTTTGGTGTCATGTTTGAGACTGGTATTAGGTTCAAGCTACGGTTTTTCACAGGTTCTTCCAGAATCTCTGAACTATTCTAAGGCTGAATTTTACCTCTAAGAGTGACACATATCCTTCAAGTGGAAGACATAGAACTACAGTCTAACAAGGAGACATAATATTGGGTCTGGTCAAATCTGTGAAGCCTTCCATATCCTGGGACTACTAAGTGCATGCTATGTGTATCACCTGCAACCAGAACCAAGTATACAGCATTTTCCCCTTTTTCTTCTGTTGAGTTTTGCCAAAAGAAACTCTTTTGGAAGATATTTAAATAGCGCTTGTAAGCCTCTAAGGAGCTGAAAATGTTCTGTTTCAATGGTTTTGGTTTAGTTGTATGTTTGTTTTTTGGTAGTGTGTTTGGGGGTTGTTGGTTTGGTTTGACTTGACTTCGTTTGGTTAGGCTTCTTTGTCTCACCTGGGACTTCTACTCACACAAAATTCCCAGGGCATAGGAGCTCTATTTAGCCCCTACCTAGGTCTGAGGGACACAGCTTGTCTTCAATTCTGTCTTTGTGTCGCTTCCTTTATGGCCTCTGGGCCCATGCTTCAAGTAGATTATATTTGAATAGCTCTCTTGGGTGGATGTAGTTATGTCTCTTGCTCCCCAGTGCAGTGTCCTTCCTCTGCGGGGCAGTGTCCCCGCTCCCCTCCCCAGCACGATGCCCCTCGGCGCGTGGCCGCCTCCTGCTGGCAGATCCCGGACGCTGCGGAAGGTTTCTCCCACGCACCCACCACATGCAGCGTTCGCTTGCTCCGATCCTCTCCAGCTGCTTCACATCTTCCTGAAGGCATCATGCCTAGACTTGGATATACTATTCAAGTGCATCCTCATTTGCTACCTGAAGAATGAAATAAGTACTAGCTGCCGTCCTCCGATTCTGTATGTCATTATGTGCTAAACTAGTATCTATTTGCAGTAACACCCTACTATTAATTAATTATTTAAATTCTTGTATCCTATAGCTCTCACATCCTATTTCAATATACTGCTAGTAACCTATTATTTCAGAGTTTATATTAATATATTTGCTTTCTTTTTCGAAGTGCAGTATTTTGCATTTTACGCAATTTCGTATTATTTAGAGAGTATTTAAAATATGTCAAAATATTTTTTCTCCTCATTTTTGTCTCCACAAGTGACTAAAATCTTTCCCAGAATAAATCTTGTAAACATACTTCCTATTTCATTACCAAAACTCATTAAAATATTGACTCAGACCAAGTTTGTGCCTGGAATGCCCCTTGAAATGCCATTCCACTTTAACAAGGAACTGCCAATGATTAGATGCAAACATATTATCAAAAAAATTAATAATTCATTAACAAGACTTGGTGCTAGTGTTTAGGTCAACTAGCTTCCTTAGTATCCCTTTAAAATTGAACTGCGTCAAAAATCTTAGTGTATACTATCTACCCTGCTAGCAGCAAGTAAACTTTCTTGTCAAAGATGGAAGTTGATGAACCAAGTTATATTGTTTCTCTGTTTATCCACTTGGTTTAGCATTATTTTGGGCCTTACTTTTCCTACATTTGAAGATGAGACTATCATTCTGAAGTCCTCTAGGTTTCTTGAATGGCTTCTAAGAAATAACTTTCAACATTGCAGAGGCTGCTTCCGTTATTTATGGCTTGCTTGGGTTTTTGTTTTGTTTGGGGTTGTTTATTTATTTGGTTTTGGTGTTTTTGTTTTGTTTCATTTCCCCCAAAAAATACTTTAGGGCAAATTTCATCTCTCCCTGCAGAATCTAACACACTTGCTAAGGACTTTAACTCAAATTTTTTGTGTGCTATTATCTTGTTAAAATGAGCAATATTACTTCCATTATTAAACTAGATTGTTCACTGGAAGAAAAAGGGCATGCTCTATTCTTCAATCCATTACACATTATCTACTATTCACTCCCTTTCCTGAACAATAAGGCGCCTTTACTCTCCCTTTTCCCTAAGACTGATGACAAACTTGTAGATTTTGTGGTTGTAACTTTTTCTAACTAATTTTAGTTTTTCAGCTTGTTCTCAACTGAACAGGAGGTAAAAATGTCTACTGTCCAAGTTTTCCAGCAGGTTTGGTACCCTAAACTCTGCCAGACTAGCCATTGGTCTCTACAGCATTATCATCTTGAACGATTATGTATTATGGATTATGATATACTGATATTTCATGGCTTTAAATGCTACTGTGTGCTTTATTACCTCGATTCTAAAGGCACCACTTACTTTTCTAGAAGGGAAAATGTTACAGTTTGCTGATATTAAGCAGCAGAACCTAGCAAATTGCCTATAGTGACACTGTTGCCCGATTTGTGTTTGCCTCAGCTCATACACACTGGAATACACATACAGTCTGTACGGCTGACCCACAGCCCAGGGAAGCTGACTCAGAGTATCACATGCCCAAGTAAGCCCTACTGGAACAGGATGTGAGTCTGCACAGAACTGTCTTGACACATACAGCTTCATTGAGTAGTCATGTAATATTACTACAAGGCTGACCTTCTTGGCTCCTTTCTTTTCTTTGTGTTCAGAACTCTTGGTTACATGTTTGAAATAGCTGTAAACTTGCTGTGTGTGATCCACAAATTTTACTAGTTTTGTGATGAGCCTGATACTTTTTGAGCCTTATAAAAGTATCCAATGACATGAACATAAATCCAACTGGTCAAGCAGCTGCGTGGACCATTATAATACTGTCTGGTTAGACCCAAAACTGTAAAGAGAGAGAAGTCTTACCAGATCACATGGAAAAGTATCTACCTTTTTGCTAGGATAATCTCTTTGAACTCACATATGTGAAAACCATCACAGCACCATTCAGTAGCTACAAGTACAATTACAGCACTACTGCCCTAAGTTACACAAAAGCTTTTTGCTACTCGGCAGTTTCTCTGAGAGGCCTAAAATATGGTTATAATCTGAATAGTGAAGGCAGGCTTACAATAAAAACCTGCACACACACACACACACACATCCCCTGACCCATGCATGCAACCTACAAGATTATGATCAATTGTTCTGCAGAAGGATGAGAAAATTGTCATACAGGAAAACTTGATTTAGGCTGGCTATTTAAGAAATCTTTCTGAAAAAAATAGACCAACCCTAGGACAATGCAGTTGCCCTGGCCTTCCATGCCACCCTTATTTGAAGGTAAATATCTGTATCTTGTAGATTCTGACGCAGTTCAGTAAACTAGATGGTCTTTTCCTGCCTCATCCTTTTGAGTATTCTCTCACAATTCTACGAATTCCTTGACAGACTCAATTTGTTCGCTGCTGTGTCGTGCACCGCTAGCCCATCCCCGGGCGCCTGTGGCCGGCGGGCTCGCATACGGGCTGATAGGAAGCGGTGAACGGGCAGCGCGGGCTCGTACGGACCGCAGGGAAAAGGGCCTGTCAGAAACGGCGAGGGAGCGCGAGCATCACGCAGACGAGACAGGTTCTCAAGAGCGAACACCCCCACTGGAGTTGCATTTATAACGCGCTAGAGTTCCGAGCTGGGCGGAGGGCGGGGCGCTCCCCACAGTCCCGTCGCCCGCGCTGGCGCCACCCCGCGCCGCTACCACGGCGCGTCGCCGTCGTGGCATGAACCCGGATACGAGTGTCCGGAGGAGGTGCTGCCCCGGCGGCCCCGCCCTTTTCCGCCCTCACCTTACGCAGCTTCCTGGGGGTGTCACCCCACAACTGCGCATCCTCTGGTCGGCTCGGGCGCTGAGGCTGACGGGGGGCGCTCTGGCCTGTCTCGCGTGTGAGTAACAGTCACCGCCACCAATGAGCGAGCGCAGCGAGCGGAAAGCCCGCCTCCGGCCGGGGGATTGTTGTGGTGACGTCAGGGGCGGGGGACGCGGGTGCCCCATTGGCTCAGGCTGGGCCGAGCGCCTGGCGCGGAACGGGTGGGGAGTGGCCCCGGTCCGGGCGGGCCATGGCCAGTACCGGCAGCCCCCTGGTGAGTCCGGGCGCGGGTGGCGGCCCGCGGGCCAGGCGGGCCATGGCCAGCACCGGCAGCCCCCTGGTGAGTCCGCCCGGGGCCGTGGCCCTCGGGTTGCTGGGGCAATAAGTAGGCCCGGGCTCCGGGGCCGGCCCATGAGAGGTGGCCGCCCGTGCCCAGCGCTGTGGCGGCGGCGGTGTCGGGGTGGGCTTTCGCGAACGGCCCCGCCTCCTGCGCTCGCTCGAACGGGGCGGGTGAGCGGGCGCTGCCGTCCGTGGGACCAGTCTTGTCTTTGCTGCTCGCGGTCCTTCTTGCGCTCCCTCGCTCCTGGGTCGCCGCGGGCCTCGCGGGAAGGCCCCGTTCTTCCCCGAGCGTGGCCCGTTCGCGCGAGGAGGTGAGGCCCATAGTGACGGGGCCGCACTGCGGCCTCTCGCCGACCTGCGTTTTCGGTTCCGGGTACGGGGCGTTGGCGTGGCTATGCCGGGCCGTCTCCCTCTGGGAGAACGGGCGTTGTTGCCCTGTGGGAGCTACCTGTCACTCAGTAATCGATTTCTTTTGTAGTAGGAACAAACGCGTGAGGAAGATCGTGAGGGTCACAGTAGGACGCCGTTTCAAACGCAGTAGTATGTGTTGGTCTGACAGAGTAAACTCGTTTTGTGTGCACTGACATATCTAGAAGATACATACGTGGTAACGGTAAATTTTCTGTTGTAGGTTACACAGTTCAGTTAGTGTAGACATTCCTCATGAAAAGAAAAAGAATCACCAGTTTTCACTCATGCTGACAAAACTACCTGGCAGTGATGTGTTCCTTATCCTCCTGTGCATGCTGCTGTGCTTTTAGGTCTTGTGTTCTGTCAGTTGCCACCTGCCAAGCTTCGCTCTGCAGCACGCAAAAACTTTTCATCGGTTGGAATTGGCTAAGGAGGGTTTTCTGTGGAGAGTGGCAAAGCCGTGTTGATACTTGATATCCTGTTTCAGTGTGCCCTGCTCTTCATGCTCAATGGTTTTTTTCATCAGGACGTTACACAGAATCATATTTATTGGCTGAAGATGAGAAGTACTGTGTGGAATAGCCCTACAGAGCACATGAAATGCTACATCAAGAACTATGAGATAAACTAATTTTTGATTATTAAAGGAATTAGTTTTGCTTTCTTGCTAGTTGGTACAGCTCTATAAAGCTGCTTCTTAGCATCAGAGAGGGCTTCTGTTTACTTGGACTCTTAAACAGAGAGCATACTTTCATTTGTGGTTCTGCTCTTGCTTATTGCCCATCTTCTTCATGGTTTTTTTCTCAAAAATACTTGCATTCCTGTCCTTTTTCTATATACAGTTTAGGTCCTTGCCCATAAGAAAAACATGCAGAGAGGTGAAAAATTAAGGATGCAACTGATGACCATTTTCGTAAAAATTAAGGTCTTTTGTCAGGATAATTCTTTATAATTGCGTCTCTTCCATTCTGTTGAATATTTTCCTGTTCAGGTGAGTGTACTCACAGGCAGTACCAGATAGAGGTGGCCTGATTCAACTAACCTTTTTTTGTAATTCACATGATATCAAATATGGGAAATATTTCTGAGACTGAGCAAGTTACTGTTAATGTTTATGTAATAGAGTTAATGGCATAAAGAGTTCTGGGATTATTGAATTGTAAATGCATAAAATGGGATTAGGGAGGAGAGGTGGGAATAGAGCACAGCTTTGAAAGGAATGTTATAGCAATTCTCTGCCCAAACAGTTAATTTCTGAATTTTTGTACGCAAGGACAGTTCGTAAAATGTTCCATTATTTTCTGAAGATGTGACATAAGGAAGGAGTTGTACTTCTAAGAAGGAAACTATTTTAGTGCATCTTTACTTGCAGATACTGGTGTGGTCTTAGTTATTTGCTGTTAATGCTATTGTGAGTACATTGGGTCTCAAACAAAGAAGTGCCCTTCCTCTCAAAATGAGGAGTCTGGAAGTATGGTAATTAAACTCTTCATTTGCAGCAACATCTTCACTGGAATGTTCAGCTGCACTAGCAATTACTAGATTCTATCAGTGTTTCTGACCTGATAAAGCCTACAGTGTAGTCATGGACCTGGCTGAACAAAATTGCTAGCTTCTTTTTTTTCCCCCAGTGGAACTAATATGAACTACACTTCTCAGAGACCTGGGTTCTCAGAGCTTACATACAGTAAATTTTGCATCTATGTTAAGAATTAGACTATGCTGTGTTGAGAGTTCTGTTTGTAGTTATTTGTAGGTGGAAAACTTCCAGATACGTATGGAGGAAAAACCCTATAAGGCTATCTATTTAATAGTCTCTCCTCCTTGGTTTTCATCATAAAGCCATGACTAGTCTTTATCACTCATGTGTAGGCTTTTAACTTGGATGTTTTCAGTAAATCCCTTACCAAAGTAGGCCACAGGAACAGAAAATAATAGAAGACATAGATGTTGGAAAGGTGCTCAAAGGTGGAAAAAACAGAACTTTTGAGAGGAGCAGTTTTATGTGCATTCATATTTCTAACATTAAACATTCTTAGAACTGGTGAAAAGGACATGATCTACAGAATAATCTGAGTATAATAGTGATGGTCTACCAAACAATGATTCCACCATGTGGATAGGCTTTTTTTTTAAACAAATTTTTCTTTGGGTTATGGATCTATTACAGTGCCGGAAGTAAAGTCTGTTTCATTTAGCTCTTGAAATTCTACACGTAGATTACTGTAGATGGATGTTGTAAAATACCTTGCAGGCTCAGGCTCATTGCACTTTCCTAAAGCAGTTCACTTGGAAGGCAGCATTGCCAGAAAAACTTGGAAAGGTATGCTGACTACTTAAGTACTTGCAGGAATTCTGGTACAGAAGGTGGGAAACCAGGGGCACAATCACTTTGTTCAACTGAAAAACACAGTAAACTGGCAAAGTAGTAGAAATAAATTTGGTCTATGAAGATGTGAAATATTTTAGTAATACTTGTTTTTTTAACAGTAAACTTGTATTTTTATATATATATATATTTGTGTAGAAAAGCTGTACAGATTGCTGTAGAACTAGCATGTTTATGGCATTCAGAAAATATGCAAGTGGCCTTAATTTAGAAAACACTATGTTTGAAAGATAAAATCCTTTTCCAAGTTTCTCATATTGATTGGAGCTTTCCAAAGAATATGTATGATGCTAAGGAATTATTGTTTCTGGTATTTCGAATGTAAAAAACTTTCTTTGCCAAGAAAGTGGCCAACTTAGATTATGTATATATAATAAAGAATAAAGGGGGAAGAAGCAGATTTTCCTCCCTTCCCACTTCCCTTTGTGACATCTTATTTGCAGGTAAGCTTGTGAAAACTTACTGCAGTCTAAAGTGTCTGAAAGGACTGGAGACAAAATGCACAAAGCTAATTATTTGGTCTAGAACCTTATTTTTCACGCCATATGAATTCTACTCAGAATTGCTGTAGGAAATAAGTAGTTTGCTGTGTGAGTAAATACTGAACTTGAGAGTTGATTTCTGCTCTAAAAGACAAGCTGTAAATACTTCACCTGCAAATATTTTATAATTCTTTATGGTGAAAAATTGCAGGGATTAACTTGCTTAGGACATTCTTCTGAAAAGAAAATACTAAATTCAGTGTTTGGTTCTTTAGTAATCCTGCAGGAATTTACAGTTCTTGACTGTGCCATGAATCCTTTGTACATACACTCCACCTTGGTGTGTTTGGTTCTCTGTTCTTTACCCCAAATTGTGCTCTTTGCCTCCTAGAGCTGCTAGCAAGGAGCCTGGCATAGGAAGTCCTTTTGTGTTTGCTAGCTTCAGCCCCCATCTGTGCTGAGCAGCACCTGATTATCAGTGTGCCTTGTGAGGTAGCTAGTGGTGTAGCCTGGGATACAGACTATTGCGATCACAGATGGCTTTTGTTTTCTTCTGAGCTAGCCTAGATCTGTTTATGTTAAATGAATTCTCAATAGCTTGTTTACATTATAGCTATTTGGGCCATAGGCTGACTTGAGGTTCTTGGACATTTGTGTGGCTTCCTGTTTCTGATTTGTTTTGAAACACCAGGCAGTGGAAGGAGGCCTTAAATAGTCTGCCTCTGAAGATGCTTGGAACTTACGTGCTTTGCTTAGCAGTAGAGAAGGTTAGAGGGTAACTGGCTGTTATGCAGGTTCTTATAAATCTTTTCATTAGCTTTAATCTCTGCCTGATTTTGGAGTTAGAATCCTGGAAATCAATGGCAAGAAATACCACTGTATGTAAGGTGGTTAAATTTAGAAAAAGGCATTTACATAAACTAAAATTTTGAATCAGCATTGCTTGGTATGTGAAAAATTAATTTCTCTAGAAATGAAATGAATTTTTTGACCCTAAAGGTCCAAACAGTCTAAGAATGTAGAGGTGTTCTCTGTGCTTCCAAAGGATTGAGCCTCTTTGCTGTATTTTTGCTGATATAATATGAAGCTGATATCCTCATTACTCACTTATGGATGAACTGTGTTACGGATTTACAAAGCAAGGAATGTCAGTAGACAAACAGTACTTCTGTTTCCCACTACTGCAGAGTTACCAGACATTTTAGGTGAAATAGACTAGGGGAAAGTCTGGAGCTTTCAAGCTTTCTCCTTCCATTAATTTATGCAGTCTTTAATCTTGAAATACCAGGACATGATTTTTAAAGATCTTTTGTTGTCTTTTAAATTATGGTTATTTCTTTCAAGATATTTTGGTAAGAGAGTTTTTGGAGGGAAATGGAAGTTTTATGCAGTGCTTCAATGAGTGCTCACCTTTCAGCATTAGAGAGGTTTCAAATGACACTGGGCATGAAGGTGAGCATAGTTGTTTTGGTGGGTTAGAGCCTAGACTTCTTTAATCAGTTAGCATAGCAGTCTGGACAACACCACGAGAAACCCACTCCTTTTATGCAGCCAAATGCTTTTGAAATTTACATGGTTAATTCATTAAAAACGGTCTTCAAACAACAGTTTTTTCATGTGGCAACTTCTGAGATCAAAAAACTCCACCCTGGATAAATGTATGACTTCAGATTTTCTTCCAAAATGAATTTGTGGTAAAATAGTTTTTGTAGTTGAACTATGAGGTTTTAATATGTTCATTTAAATGTAGTAGTTGGTAAACATTTAGGAACCTTGATCAAAGTATAGATTTTGACAAATTGTTTGGCTTCAGACTGTTTTGCTGCCTGCAAAGGTCAGTTTTTCAAGAAGTGATGTTAAAAGGGCAGTTTGTTGGCTTATGTGCTAAATTTAAAGTTCTCTACAGTAATCTTTTGCATACCATTTGATGATGAGGTTTGAAAGAGTGCTGGTGCAGCTGTATGCAACCTAAATGTAAACCACTGCTATACAAGATCACAAGATTAATGTTTGATGTTAATGCTTTTTAAATATCTACAAATAACTAATGCTTGGAATGGGGTTTGTTTGCTGCAGTTTGAAGAAAACGGCTTACTGTTGTCTTCAAAGAACTCTATAGAAAAGAGCATCCTGTTGTGTTGGGAAAATATTTTTGCAACCTAGTATATTTTTTAATAAATGCTTTTTTTCTTGACAGAAGTGTTTCCTTTTAGAAATCATGTTGAACTTCTGTCAAGATCAAAGTGTGAACAGAGTACATGTCTTTAAATCCCTCCCAATTACTGTGATGTTTTAATATGGCTGCATGTATTTTAGTGTCAAAGTTAACCTGTCAAGTGGGTGAACAACTAACTAGCTGTGTGATGCATTCAAAGTACTTTTGAGGCTTGGCTTACTGTGAATTTTGTCCTGTTCATTACATGCTTGGTTGTATGTTATAGTCAAAAGACAGTCTGATAGCATCTAGTGACCTTTTCTAATGAACGTGTTTTTTTTTCTTTAGGCAAGTATTTTAATTACTTAAAGTTATAAGATTGGCAGATAGATGTATTGTTAAATTCTTGAGATTATCTGACAAACTTCTGAGCATATTCAAAGTGTATATAAAGAGAAACTGGCATGCTATGTTGTTTGATTAATCCGTAGATTGTTTCTCTCTGTTGGTTAATAGAAAGAGGATGCTATTGTTCACTTAGCAGAAAGTCCTACAATCCATTTTTAGACAGACATCCAGAGCATAAATAGACATGAGTGTATAAGGTCTGAGAATTGATGTTTACTGCAGTTTCTGAAAGCACAGCATCTGCTATTGCTCTGGGTTGTCTTCGTTCAGGGCGCTTCACTCTGGTGCAGCAACAGACAATTTATGAAGGGAAAACTGGTGTTAAATATTGATAGGGATCACACAATAGTCATTGCACTTCCTGCAAACAGCTCTTGTATGGGATTGGTATTTATTGGTGCAAACTGTACTGTGCACTGAAACGTGATGCCTTGAGTTGGATTTTGTTAGTCTAACGAGTGGGTTATTATCTTGAGTTTCTTGTACCTGAACTACACTGCTTTTGCCTGCATTCTCTTTTTGGGTACTATGAGGCATAGTTTGAGGATGTGTATTCAGGTCCATCTAAGTATCTGACCTGGTCAGTTGCTTTTTTTCTTTTGGAACACGCTGGAACTTCCAGAGTGTGTTACACCATAATCTTTGAACTGGAGACTGTCACAACTAGATACTGGGGCCACAGAGAAGGTTAACATTTTAATTGTGGGATATGAGGGGGGAGGAGGCCAGTGGGAAAGCTGTGTGTAATATCTATTACTTATCCCTTCTGATGCTCTTCTTCAGATATGAGATGTGTGTCAAGTGCAGTTGGTGCATCTTTGTCAATCCTCTGAAACACCAGTGTGCCATGAAAAGAATATATTAAATATAACTGCTTAGTTTTTAATTTTTTCCCTTTAAAACTTCAGGTTGTCAGTGTTTAAATTGTAAGCAATACAAAATAAATTTCAGAACTTTTGGCTTACATGACAAGGTCCAAACAATTTACAAAACAGCTCAGGCCAAACCTGTCTAACTTAGTTTAGCAGAATCTTGGGTTGTGCCAATCTTCTAGCTTGTAGTTTCATTAGTATTATTTATAATCAAAACAAATGTACCAGTTGAGGTTTAAGAGTCATGTTGCTTTGTGTAAAAAATACTTTCTATTACCAACATCTGCTTCCAGAAAATTAGCCTTGTAAGTAGTTAGATGGAAGAGGCTTTGTGATCATGTCTGCCCTATGTCTTAATGCAGCTTGGGATTCCCTAATAGTCAGCAGTCAGACTCGGTGTTATCAGACAGCTGAGAGGTCAGGACTCTCTTCATACTGATTTTCTTTGTAATAGATCTTGCTAGTAGAATTTCAGCAATAGCAAAGACATTCTCAGTCATCTTTAGGGTTGAACATCTTGTCAGTTAGTACAGAAGTAAAGGATACTGGAAATTTTTATCTCTGGCATATGTGAAAACATATATGTAGAGACATACACAGTTTCTGCAGACATGTTTTTTGTAGTCTTTCAAAATAAAACCGAGAAGGTAGATAATACAGGACAAAATACTAAAGAAGAATATATGGAGTGTGGAAAGGTAGTATAGAAATTACCTTTTTCTATAAATGTTGAAGTGCAACATAACAGACCTAGTTGCATAGTTCTGTCATTTCTTAGGTAACTGATCCTTTTAAATCTATTGCATGTTCCTCTGTCCTCCTTGTTCCTAATCTTGACTTTCTTTTGAAAGTCACAGGACTAACTGATGTTATACCCTGGCCGAAAATAACCTTCTCTTCCTGCAAAGTCCTTTACTCCTGTCTTTTCCCTTAGGATTTTTCTATACTTGATATTCATTGTGACTTAGTTTCAGCTGCTGTGTAACGAAACACGCTGCATCCAGCATCTTTTCTGCCTTTTGTCACAGTGCTCTCTGATGCTTCTGTGGTGGGTTTTTTTCTTGCTTGTTTGCTTTTTCAAGGTGATTTTGCTAGCTGCAGAATCTAATCATACCCGCCCTGCAATGCTACTGCTTTATTCACCTGTAAAACCTCATTTGTGACTGGAGCCAGTTCATCATTTAGATATTTAGTAGTCTGTGTGTATGTGCGGTTTTTTTAGTGTATTTCAGTTAATGGGATGGTTTTTATACTGGTGTCACTTCAGTTGCTGAGCACTCATGCTTGTGTCAGTGTTGCTGTGGTCTTGAGGGAAAAGGGTACAATCTGTTTTTAATTCTAGCTAGTGTGTATCTTTAGACACTGTGCTGTTTGAGGAGCTGTCTGAAGGACAGATGATTCATCGGGGATATGAAAATGCTGGGGACAATAGTCAGCGGAAGATGTCAGCTAAGATATATGTATAATAAGGCATAAAAGGAACTGTGACCTACAGCACATACACTTCAATGTGTATATGCTGTTTTCATAATAATAGTATTAATTTTAGCAGTTAATAAAGGCAGCTTTACTGCACAGAGCACAGCCAAGTGAGGAATCGCTTATTTGGGAGCTAGGTTCCTTAAGACCATGTGCATGAGTGAGTGCCAGTCCAATTCCCTTCTAAGGTGGTTTCTGACAAAAATGCAGACAATTGTTTCAAATTGAAATTCATGAGGTAAAAAAATTCTTTTTGTCAGAAGTACA
>VZTR01021064.1:57124-112641 GCA_013400775.1 Chaetops frenatus | reverse complement strand
TGTCTTTGATACAAAAAAGGGGGGGGGGGGGGAAATGGTAGAAAAAGGAATCAGCTGTTGGATTCAAGGAAAAGGAGGCAGGAAAAGAAACTAGAATAGACCAGGACTGGGTTATTTGTGGAGTGTGGGTGTTTTTGTAGGACACACAAAATTTAATCAAATCAGGAATTGTCTGAATGGGGAAAACACACATGAGAATATAGGTAGGAGAAGATGAACAGGAATCATACAGAACTTGAAGGAGATGCTGGGACTGGAGAAACAGAAAGATGAAATAGCACACGCAAAGAAAAGAAGATTGGACAACTAAATAAAAACAAAGCCGGAATCCAGTGGTAAACGAGCTTTGCAATGTCTACGTGACTGATTTGTGTCTGGCTGTAGAGAAAGAGTATACCAAGGGCAAGGAAGTAGCAAAGTGAAAGAGAAGAGATGCAAAAATAAATCTGAATGAAAGGATCTGAGAGACCTTGAAAGGTTGGGTGTCGACTGTAAATTTTCAAGGGATAAATTATGTAAACCTAAGGGAGACAGATCAAAGTCTGGGGAAATAAGCGGAAGTGCCTGTGCTCACTGGACCCCCTGTACTGAGCAGCAGTAGAAGAACCAATTCCTGTTTCTCTCCATTTGTATTTCACTATCGTGAAATATTTATGGTTCTCGTCTTCTAACAGTGTTGATCCATATATAAGATTACAATTGTGTTATGTCAGTTGTGCCATTAGCCCAATGGTAAGCACTCAAGTCTCCATCCACAGACATATTCAAAGGCTGGCTGGAGGTGGTCCTGGGAAACTGTCCCTAGGTGAGCCTGCTTGAGCAGAGGGATTGGACCAGATGAGCTTCAGAGGTCCCTTCCAGCCTTAAACAATCTGTAATCCTGTGAAGTCACAGCTCAGTGTCAGGCAGTGTGAAGGAGGAGCAGATCCAGGGGAATGACTTGGTTTTTCTGAGTCCCGAGTAATGTCACACACCTCTCTCTTTCTCTGTCCAGTCCATGCACAGGAGTTTCACAAAATTAAACAAGCGTTAAAACTTTCTTCTGGGGCATCATTTCCGTTCCCACAGGTTAGTGGTTGGACTGAATTATTTTAGAAACCTTTTCCAACCTTAACGATTCTATAATATTTTCAGTGGCGTAATTACATGCTATTAGTTGACGTTCCCTAAGAACCTGGAAAGCATTACTGGTTTAACAGAGCCTGATGGCCACAATGCAAGAAAATTATTTGTAAACAGAAAAACACATGCCACTAAAGGAAATACTATGAATACCTTGAGTTTCACTAATCTTAAACCAAACTTGGAAAGAATCCCCAAGAATCCCCTTTCCTGAGAACTCTTATTTTTGCAGTTTAGAGAGAGCTGCTAACATTTCTCTCTGCTGCCTGCAATAAAGACTATATACACCAGATGCTAATAGCACTGAATTTTTGGTAATACAATAAATATGAAAATGAACCTTCACAATTTGATCATGTACCTGTTAAGAATTTATGGAGACAAGGGACCTTAATTTCTAGAAGAGCAATAAATATTTACATATTTAAGTGAGCACTATCAACACAATATGTATTGACATATTGACAGGATTTGGTTTTGTCTGCTCATTTTTGCCCAGAAGGCACCAGCCCTTTGGGTGTAGCTTTTTCTGCTTTTGGCACAGCTTCTGCTTTCCTCTATGTTCATTTTCCCCCAGTCCTGAAGCTGTGGTGCAGTTACAATTGGGAAGAGAAATATATTCCTATTCATATTCCACTATGAGGAATTTTCAGAGACCTTTCAGTAACTGTTTGTAAGAACAATTCAGTGAGGCAAGGCATCTTCTTTCAAGCAATTTAATTCTTAATCACCAGGGCTTTAAGAAGCAAGAAGCTAAATGCTATCATGGGAAAATGCCAAAGTAACATGGGTTAGTTCTAGGGACATATAGAGGCTCATTCTCTGTTGTCTGTGGGGATTTTCACACACAGTGCAGCAACCTTAAGTGGTGTCATACAGGAGTAAATAATGGCAAGTTTCAGCACAGCTGTAGGGTAATACAGCTGCTTGTAGATCTTACCTTCATGAAATGAAGGGTCAGGAAACATAATATTCAATAGATACAGATCAAAAACAAGCAAAGCAAAATTGTAGTTCTTTGCTTCCACATTAGAACTAGTTTTCCCTCTGCCATGCTCTACTTTCCTACTCCCCTTTCAGCCTGAAGGAACAACTTTTCTCACAAATACTGACTCAGCATGCCTTGATTCTGGTTGCATAAGTGTCCCATGGGCTTGCAAAAAATGTGGTGCTGCTGTGTACCCACAACTTTGAATCCTGAGTGTACAAACAACATTTGGTGTGAACCACCAAGTCCAGTTTCTAGGTGCTGAACCCTATGGACTATATGATATTGATGGCTCAAGAAGTACATTTCACTCTCATGTTTTTAAATGTCTAGTGGTGTTCAGAAGCTCCAGAATAATTTCAGGTATGTGTATTTATATTCCTAAATGCATATATATGGTATCTCTGTGCATGTATAATTCTCAAAAGACCTGAACCATGCACTTGGAATGTTGTTTTTTTTTTTAAATTGCTTTCTGAGAAAATACACAGTAATTGATGGTGCTATTGACATAATTCATAAAGGGAATAGTTGATTACCTGTTCTGTAACTGAGCCAATGAATATTCATAGTTCCCTTGGTATGGAGCTGGCATATTTCAGCTAATTAAGTCTTCTGCTTAGTTGGTGCATATGCACATTTTTTATATGATACCAAAGTATGTTTAATTGGGGTTTGGCAGATAATACCAAAGAGAGTTTGCAAACAAACAAACAGACTCCACTGCCATTTCCATAAATGGAATGGTATCATTTTATGGATACTTGTATAAAAATGTCACCTCATTTCAGAAGGGCATAAAACTCACACTATTAGGGGAGGTTTCAGTTAGAAAATGGCAGGAGAAACACTTCTTTTTAGGTAATACACTTATTTCAGACCTGCGTGCAAATTTCTACTCAGAGTGTTTAAAAATGTTGTTGATAATTACATTATCCCCTTTCTTGAATGTATTTGAGAATACTATACCAACTTTGATTTAAAGTTTTAAAATGTCGTTTTTCCTCTGAGGATCTTGGATGCAAGCTAAGGTTAACTAAGGATCAGAAATTGAGTTTCTACCTCAGTTTCTTTCTTAACTTCCTGTTGTCTTTTGCTGGGAGCACCCATCGTGGCTTGCAAGTAGTAGAGCCTGTCACAGGCTACTCATCACCACCTTATTGAAAGTAGGTTGCCTAATAAGATTACCTGAGGCTAGTTTTGGGGGGTACTTGCAGGTATCCTTTNACATGCCACTAAAGGAAATACTATGAATACCTTGAGTTCCACTAATCTTAAACCAAACTTGGAAAGAATCCCCAAGAATCCCCTTTCCTGAGAACTCTTATTTTATGCAGTTTAGAGAGAGCTGCTAACATTTCTTTCTGCTGTCTGCAATAAAGACTATATACACCAGATGCTAATAGCACTGAATTTTTGGTAATACAATAAATATGAAAATGAACCTTCACAATTTGATCATGTACCTGTTAAGAATTTATGGAGACAAGGGACCTTAATTTCTAGAAGAGCAATAAATATTTACATATTTAAGTGAGTGCTTACAACACAATATGTATTGACATATAGACAGGATTTGGTTTTGTCTGCTCATTTTTGCCCAGAAGGCACCAGCCCTTTGGGTGTAGCTTTTTCTGCTTTTGGCACAGCTTCTGCTTTCCTCTATGTTCATTTTCCCCCAGTCCTGAAGCTGTGGTGCAGATGCCCACAGGAAGAGAAATATACTGGCCACTATGAGGAATTTTCAGAGACCTTTCAGTAACTGTTTGTAAGAATAATTCAGTGAGGCAAGGCATCTTCTTTCAAGCAATTTAATTCTTAATCACCAGGGCTTTAAGAAGCAAGAAGCTAAATGCTATCATGGGAAAATGCCAAAGTAACATGGGTTAGTTCTAGGGACATATAGAGGCTCATTCTCTGTTGTCTGTGGGGATTTTCACACACAGTGCAGCAACCTTAAGTGGTGTCATACAGGAGTAAATAATGGCAAGTTTCAGCACAGCTGTAGGGTAATACAGCTGCTTGTAGATCTTACCTCCATGAAATGAAGGGTCAGGAAATATAATATTCAATACAGACCAAAAACAGGCAAAGCAAAATTATAGTTCTTTGCTTCCACATTAGAACTAGTTTTCCCTCTGCCATGCTCTACTTTCCTACTCCCCTTTCAGCCTGAAGGAACAACTTTTCTCACAAATACTGACTCAGCATGCCTTGATTCTGGTTGCATAAGTGTCCCATGGGCTTGCAAAAAATGTGGTGCTGCTGTGTACCCACAACTTTGAATCCTGAGTGTACAAACAGCATTTGGTGTGAACTACCAAGTCCAGTTTCTAGGTGCTGAACCCTATGAACTATATGATATTGATGGCTCAAGAAGTACATTGCACTTTCACATTTTTAAATGTCTAGTGGTGTTCAGAAGCTCCAGAATAATTTCAGGTATGTGTATTTATATTCCTAAATGCATATATATGGTATCTCTGTGCATGTATAATTCTCAAAAGACCTGAACCATGCACTTGGAATGTTGTTTTTTTTTTTAAATTGCTTTCTGAGAAAATACACAGTAATTGATGGTGCTATTGACATAATTCATAAAGGGAATAGTTGATTACCTGTTCTGTAACTGAGCCAATGAATATTCATAGTTCCCTTGGTATGGAGCTGGCATATTTCAGCTAATTAAGTCTTCTGCTTAGTTGGTGCATATGCACATTTTTTATATGATACCAAAGTATGTTTAATTGGGGTTTGGCAGATAATACCAAAGAGAGTTTGCAAACAAACAAACAGACTCCACTGCCATTTCCATAAATGGAATGGTATCATTTTATGGATACTTGTATAAAAATGTCACCTCATTTCAGAAGGGCATAAAACTCACACTATTAGGGGAGGTTTCAGTTAGAAAATGGCAGGAGAAACACTTCTTTTTAGGTAATACACTTATTTCAGACCTGCGTGCAAATTTCTACTCAGAGTGTTTAAAAATGTTGTTGATAATTACATTATCCCCTTTCTTGAATGTATTTGAGAATACTATACCAATTTTGATTTAAAGTTTTAAAATGTAATTTTTCTTCTGAGGATCTTGGATGCAAGCTAAGGTTAACTAAGAATCAGAAATTGAGTTGCTACATTAGTTTCTTTCTTAACTTCCTGCTATCTTTTGCTGGGAGCACCCATTGTGGCTTGCAAGTAGCAGAGCCTTTCACAGGCTGCTCATCACCACCTTATTGAAAATAGGTTGCCTAATAAGATTACCTGAGGCTAGTTTTGGGGGGTACTTGCAGGTATCCTTTCTATGGCCTCAGCAACGGTAGAGTCAGATTCACGCCTGGGTCTTGACTCAGTTCACAGTTGAGGTGTGCCCCAAGCCAGGAACTCAGAGCTTTTGTGCTCTGAGAGCCTAGAGGTACCCCGATATCCAATTACAAGAAAATTATGTGCTCTGCCACTCTGCTTCCATGGAGCCCTTGTCTGGTCTCCCAATTCTTTGTCCCTGTCCCAGCAGAAGAATTAAAACTTCAATTCAGTGCTGCAGTGTTCTCGTGTTAATGGGTACATCAATCCAGCCACTGATCTTGACTTACTCTTTTCTACCTATGAGAATGACATCTTATTAGTTTTTGGTCTTAAATTACATTTCCCTCTTTTGCTATTCTTTCCTCCACCCTATAACATTTTCCATCCTACTGGCCTTTTCCTGTGCTTTCCCTTGGCATCTACTACAGAACAGAAGACTTACGCGAGTCCACCATCCAGAACAGCATCTTTATATCTAATTGACTCATGACTCTTTTTGGATCCCATATTTTTCTCTGACCTATGGCTGCTAACACCTTCTGTAATAAAAATATCTAATCCTGGAGCATGGATGGTTTAAGAGTTGGTTATGAAACAGAGCTTTTTAATCAAAGTTTTTACTTCAGACCCACTCCTTGTTACACAGGGCTGGAGTCCATCTGGAGGAATCATATTGTCACAAGTTTAAGGCAATAAACTGTCTTCGGTCTGTGGGGGAAAATGTTTCCATGTATACAAGCTCTAAGGCATCCACAGCAATATTTATATCAGATTAGATGTGTTGCTGAAAAAAAATATCAAATCAAGCTACTCAGAAAAATTCCTCACACTCTGAACTAGGTTAATATAGTGGCACTGGAGTTAGACATCACACTGGGGAGTATGTGATTCTTAATTCAGGTAAAACTGCTTCCTGCTGAACTCAAGCTTACTTAAGCAATTATCAGAATCTCATCTAGATCTGTCCCCTAAGGAAGGTGTAGCTTTACTTCTAACCTAAAGTGTGAAGTTCTAGTACATATTGAATTCCACTTATATCTCAGACATTAAAATTTTATTCAACTCAATGAAAATCAATTCTAATCTCCATTTTTTGAAATTGCCTTATTTCTATGTATACTCTCTAATCTGCTCAGAAACACCATAGCACTTTCATGTGTATGAAGCTGTAAAATAATATAACCTCTTATAATCATGACCAATACGGCTTCTATGTTCTTGATACAATATAGCAAAGAAGGAATAGAAGACAGAACATGATCTCTTCAAAAAAAGAGGTCTAAAATATATTTTGAATATTTCTTTCATAAAACTAGAAACAGGCTGGTTCATGTCCTGCTTCAGTAACTTCTCGTGAAGAAAATACATTTAAAAACCGATGAGTCTTTTTTCCTTTTCATATTTGTTTTTTTCTGTCTGAAAGTTTAAAAAATGGAATCCATAATGAAATTATTTTCTCTGTAAAGCTAAGAATTTTAAGCTAATTTTGTCTTACCTACATGATGATTTCATCATAAGTATCCAGCTATTATGTTGTAATGGCCAATAAGATTTAGCTTATAAATCTTAATTTGTGATAACCTTTAGTAGATTTTGAAATAGCAGTTATGTCAAAAGAATTTGTAAAATAGCTGTTTTTACAAATGTTAAAGCTATATCAGAGTTGGTTTTTTTATTGCTAACCATGCTGCAGAGAGTAAAAGTAATTTTGCATTCTAAAAAAAGGCACAGAATTGCGTTTAAGTATGAAATGTTTTATTGCCTTCTGGTAGCAATAGGGACTGCAGCACCTGTGAGAACCTTGTAATGGGTTTTCAACACTTTTTAGCATTTTCCCCCCACTTTACCCCAGTGCTTGTGAAAAAAAGAAAATTAGGAGAAAAAATTCCTCTGTTTCTGAGGGTAAATCAAGTCACACAGTGCCTAAAATTGTTTAAAGTAAGGATTCAAGATTCAAACTGGTCACAGGAAAGTCAGTTGATTTGAAGTGGTCTGCAGGGTTTTACCAATGTCTACCATGGCAGGGATTACAGAAACCAAGAAACCAAGGTGACTTCTCCAAAAACTGTCCTTTCCCTGAGAAAGTAAAAGCCAAATGTTTAGTTGCCAGTATTTCTGTATTGCCTGGGACACCAGGTTCTGTAAACATGTTTATACTTACCCCTAGCAAGGGCCAGCAGCAAGGGCAGCCCCATTCAGGGGAGATGACAGGGGCGTGCAGCCAAGGGTATGTAATTCCTCTCCCCAAAACAGCCTTTGAGCCTCACAAGATGGGTTTCTTCTTTTATAGTGCCATCATTTTAATTAGTGTAAGCACTGAAATTATCTGATAGCAGTATTGTAATGACCTCAGCTAATGCACTGGTTTTAGCACTGTGTTTTAAATGAGATAATGAATCTAGATGTGGCATGAAAATATTCCAACAGGCATTTTATAGTATTTCTGTATAGATGGAACTACAGTTCTGGTAATTAAAATGTTCTTGGAAGCCAGTAACATTCCAGTCCTCCTACTCCTTACAAGACTATTTGGACTAGTGTTAGCTTTTGCCACTGTGATTCTCAAGCATGAATTTTTTCCAGACCAGAGCATGATCCACTTTTGTCTAGTTTAATCAGTCACACAGGAGACCCCCCTGACCTGCTTGCCCAGAAAAGCGAGAAAATAGAAATTCACTTGATAGTCTTGTGACCTGGAGTCAGAAATCAAATTGCAGTATCTCTCAGGAGCACTAAAATTCACTTTCAAGAAGACATGTATTTAGGGGCACCAGCCTACGTTGCTATTAGAAGGTGATACCTGAGACAAGTAACTCGTAAATAAAACAAATAGGGCTACTTGTATGCTGCCACTCCAAATTGACTTCAACTGTTGAAGGTATTTAATGGAGTTGCTTAGATTTTGGGTTTGGAAGTGGGTAGAATTGTGCAGGCTGCTTATTGAGTGCTGTGCTTTCTGTTTGTGTTACGGGTGATCAGTGAATAGCGTGGCCACTTGCAGGCAGGTAGGTTGCAGTACTCTCCTTTAATTTTCACCTCTCCCACTTAGTGGAAAAGACATATGACCTTTTTAGCTTGATAATAAAATATTGCTTTTAAATTAAGTGATACATGTCCAAAGATAATGCTTTACTGACAGTAGGTCCACTCATTGAATCAGCTATGTATCTAAAGAGATATCTGCTAACCAAAGGAAGAATTAGAAATGTTTTGTCTTGATCCCTGTGGGACAGCAAACATCAATCAGGAGATCTGATCCAGAATAAACTGCAGTGATTTTTTTTTTTTCCTGCAGAATTTAAAAGTGAAATTCCAATCCTCTTGATTTTATGGAGGTAAAGACAGTACTGTCAAAACTAGATAAAGTATGGAGTAGGGCAATAATGTGAATAGGCATGCCAGAATCTAACCATGGAACACTAAATAATTAAAAGTGAGATCATAATGAAATTCCTTTCTGGCTGCAGGTGGCTATTTTTTTCTATAACCTTTTTGTAACATGCTAAGAATAAGATGTATATAAAACAGTCAAAGGCATTAAGTTGCATTACAGCTGCTTTTAACTTTAGGAGCATTCCCTGAACCTGAAATAACCAGTGTTACTTACAATTTGACCTCTTTGATCTGGCAATAACTTAGCCCCTTAAGCTAGAAGGTAACATGGTCAATTACACCTCAGCATTGTTTTCACAGGAGACTTGTCCTTCCTAATGTAGATGCAGTGAAATTGATGTTTGCCTAATTTTTTCTTTTGTATATGTAAAGTGGCAAGTGATTCCATTTATGCTTTTCAAATCAAAGATTAAATAAGAATATGCTTTCTGATCAATTGCCTAAACTTCTAGGACTTAGTTTCAACTATTCTTCTCTTACTCAAGTTTTACTCTTTGCTCTCCCATATGTTCAAAATATACAGAAAAAAAGCTAAACTGAATTCAAATATTGCCTAAAACAATCCAGGGACATGTTGAAAATGTGTTAGAGGGGCGCATTTATATTACAGTAGGTACAGATAAGTGCTGTGATTTGAGTTCTACAGGAGATTTCTCCTTGCAGACTGGTGTGGTTATCTGCCTTATTACAAGAAACCTTTCAGAAACTCAATCTTTCAGTTGCATTTCCTACCTCTTCCTGCCTATCTGGGGCTTTCCTTTTTCTCTCACTTCTTACCAAATCAACCATGGGACATTATTTCTCTAAGTTACTGCCTGTAAAAGAACCCAGAGATCTCCTTCTACCTTCTGTGCTGCAGCTCAGGGAATTTTCTCTCTCAAGGCTATGTGATCATTCAGGTAGCTATTTTTTAGTTTTCTCATTGTTAAAAAGCTGAAAAATAGGGCCTCCAAGCACCTTCTTTCTCCATGCCCTGTTAAACATCTGTGTCTCTTGATGCAGGACATCATACGAGGTAGAGCCAGAAGATGCCCAGTTTGCATCTACCTTTTTCTAGGGTAAAATATAGGAGTGGATGAAGATCCTCAAAACTACCTATGGTAGCTGGGGGATCTTAGCAACCTTACAAAGGATAATCAGAAGGCTGCTGGACATGGTGCTTGCCTGTAGGCAACTTGGTTCTGCAGATGGGGACAGGAATGCTTCACTCTGCCAGTCCTCTGTGAAACACAGATGGAGCCCAGAGAACAGGAAGGAAACCCTCCTGTCCTTCCGATGGTCTCCAAGGAGGCAAGATGTGTGTGGGAAGCATGCAGGACTCGTTAGAGACAGCGAGGTAGTTTGCCACTGACAGCAGGAGATAACTGGTGGCAGAAGAGAGTGTTTTTGTGAGGAAATGGAAAAAACCTCGCTGTGAGACGAATGTAAGTGGGAATCCAGGAGTGTTTGCTTTTTGAAGATTCTTGGTTTCATTTGTGGAAGATATTAGGCTTCAAGCAGAGATTAAATGAGGAGGAGACCCCAAAGGGTCCATAGATCAACGGGTAAACAAACCACTTTCAGAAAGCTGCTTTCTTTATAAAAAGGAAGCAACAGTCAGTCTTCAAATATAGAGACTTTCTGCTTCTGAGGACAGTAATTTTGAATGCTATTAAGCACTGGCCAGATCCCATGACTTCAAAATTTAATATGGGGTTTAACACTTTTGAAAGTTGGTTTGTTTACAAAAGGAGCCTGTGTTTTGTCTCCTGCTCTTGAAAAGGACAGAAAGGCTTCAATGAACTATTGTGACCAGCCACACTTTAGAAAAAAATACACAGTTCACTTCAGTGTTGACTGCTTCTCCAAGTCTGTCTTTGGAATGATTTCAATTATGATTAAGATTTCCAATTATATTACAGCTGGAAGGATAAAACACATCCATGAAAGCAGAATAAAACTGCAGAGCAACTTGAGGACAATAAAGTAGCCAAGCCACAGGGAATGAGAAAGAAATTCACTAATAAAAATCTAAGTTTCTCAGAGCAAAATGCACATTTCTCGTGCTTTTAATCTGGAACTGAGGCACAAGGCATGGAAATGATAAAGCAAAAGGGCAAATGCAGAGAAATGTCTTGCAAGCATGGAACATAAAGAGATGTCATTTGCCATGGAAAACTGTCAGAAGATTGTTGGAAGGCAATTTACAGTGGTCAATTTGTATTTCTTATTTGCTTTCATTTTTGACAGGGAAAAAAATGATGCTTTTCTGTATTTCTCTAGGAACTACAATTCTAGAGGGAAGAATGATGAATTTGGGTTAATTGGAAACATTTAGCATTTATTTTGATTTCTGCTTCATAATGTAGTATAGAAATAGGATAAATAAAATTTTCATTTAAAAATGAAATTCCTTATGCAGAGAATACTTCAATATGACATTTTGACATTATAATTCCTGCACTTTTTATTTATGTTTTCAATATTATTCACCAAAATTCATACAGTTTAGCAAAGTATTTTTAGTTTTTTCTGCAGAACTGCATTTTCTGAAGGAAAATGGTTCCTTTAAAATTTTTTTTGTCTGTTTCAATTTCAGTCATGTATCTATACTATCCTTCTGCTTATGCAGAATTGTCCCCTGAAGTATATTTTACCAATGCTTTGTCCAGTCTTGCTATAAATGTCTCAGACAATGAGACTCCCACTGGAAGATTACTCCACAGTCTAATAGATCTGTCAGAAAGATTTTCCTGAAACTCAGACTATATTTTCCTTGTCTTAATTTGGGATGTCGTGGAGCAACTCATGAAATGCAAGCATAGTAAATCACTTGAACCAGATGGTATTCATCGGGGGGTTCTGAAAGAAATAAAGTACAAAAGAGGGAAGATACTGGCAATAAATCATTAAAAATAGCAGCTGTTCCTTTTAAAAGGGAAAATCCAGCCTGTACTTAGAATAAAAATTATTATTCTTTTTTGACTGAATAAAAGATCGATTTCAAGAATGGCAGCCTGATGAGCTTAATCTTAGCTTCAAGGAAATCTACTAAAAATCTAACTACAACCCAAGTATTAGATGATTATAATTTTAGACCAAACCGTGGCATCTCCCACAGGGGTAAATAATGACTCTCTGGTATGAGAGAAATCTTTGGAAGAAAAACAGCCATAATTGTGTGGGAAATTTCATTCTAGAAAAAAATCGTAATTGAATGGCTCTAACATTCCTGGATTTTTTAAAAAGTTCTGGAAAGGAGTCTCTGGAAGAGAAGGGTTTAGTGGAGGGAGAGTTTGCTATTACTGAGCTGGATAATGTAAACGAGGGCTCCCAATGCTAACATCTTGGGAGGCAGCAGGGAAGGAGTTTATCACACCAGGTGTCCAAACCTGCAGTAGTAATGTCTGTCATGATAAGATATTTATTTCACTTTAAAATGCAATGTGCTTGCATTACAATAGGCAGGGTGAAGGAAATACACCGAGCAAATGGCGCATGAGAAAGTTAAGACTTGTGATGGTCTCCAGGTCTGATGGCAACCCTTTTTTCTCCTCAACCTCCAAAAGAATCCTTTATCTCACCCAGTAACCACAGGAAATTCAGTGCATCCTGCACTACTTTGGATAAATTTTCCATCAGTGGAATTTAAATAACAAATAAACCTCTCCCTGTGAAGTTTATGTCAATTATCTCATAGGTAACTCAAAATGTGGCACAAGAAGGGCATATTTCTGTTTTCTTAAGAAGCGTGTATTTGTATTAAAAAGCAGGAGCAAGACAAATTGGTATTTCCATACAGAGATGAGGAATTACATTTTTTATTATTCAGATCTTATCTCCAATTATGTTAGAAATTTAGCAGGTATTCCTGGGGCTTGAACCACCTGTTGAGAAAATCTCCCTGATTAGTGTTGCATGAGTAATTTATAGGAACAGAATTGTGAACAGAGATAGCAAAGGTGGTCAAAGAAAGAGAAGTACAGAGAGCAAAAAGCTGCTGGGAGTCATGTAAATCCAAAAAGGGCTGACAGTTCTTTTAAAAGAATTGTTCATTCATCTGAATGCTTTGGGCAAGGAAAGGTAAATTATTTATTTTCTGGTGTGTCCTGGTGGTGCCTACTTGGTTTGTTTGGATTTTCTCTCTAGGCCTCTTTCATGGTGGCTCCATAATTGTGTCCTGCTAGATCCATGTCAGCAGGACCAGCCATCAAAGGCATCTGCAAAACTTCCTTCCTAACATTCACTGTCTTTTGTAGGCATCACAAATTCAGCCCTGACTCTGGCTGCTTACATATCCCACCTGCACTAGATAAAGTCTAAGTCCCCATAGAAAGTACGCTGGAATCCCTGAGCAGACACTGATCTACAGATGCCCCAGGAGGGTATATCTGAAGGCCTGCTGTATTCCTGCAGGAAGGGCTTGGGGAAAAGGGTTTCTTGCAAATACTGACTCCACCAAAGGTTTTCCTCAAGAAAATCTGGAAGGTTGCCCCAGAGCCAGTACCAGCACTGTCCCTATAGCACAAATTTTACTTGCAGTTATTTCGACTTTGGATCTGTCAGCAGAAAGAGTGGAGAAGCCCATCTAAGCATGTGAGGATTGCTGCTGAAGTCTTTGGAAAAAACTTCAGCAGACTTAACGAAAAATGTATCTAAAGACTTTTCTCACTACAAACTCTGTATTGTACAACAGTATCTTTTAGTGTTCAAAATAATCACTAAAAGACAGATTCCTACAATTTCACAAGTACTTTGGCACAGCACTGCAGTATTTTACACCTGCCTCCCCTCCCACAACGTGACAGAGCTGCAGTCTCAAAGCAAAGTGTAGTTGAGATCCTGTCCCTGTATTACCTTGGTTAAGGATTCCTCCACAAAGTAGCAATTTTAGGCAGCTTGCTGAGACACTCTTCCCTTCCCACTACTAGCTGATGCCCAAATGCAAATCTCTATAAGAAATCCAAACTCTGGGCCATTTTCCAAACAAATCTAAGCATATTCTGCCTGGATTTCGTATTGTTGTCACTGAAATCCACATGCAAGGGAACTGGACATGATAAAGAAGAGAATGCATTCCACTATTGGGACTTCTCAACAAGATGCCTAACTCTTAAAAACAAAACAAAACAAAAAAAACAAAACCCAAACAAACAAACAAAAACAGAACAAAAAGGAAAAAAGTCCCCAGGCAATGACAGTTTGTTTTGCTTAGTGTAAAAATTCATGTGAGTCACCTGAGACAGGTGTGCTCTGTGCTTTTCCTGCAGCCCTAGTGCCATGATTATCCCAAGTGAGAGATGCACTGGAGTGCTCCTTCGGCTGCTCACACCCAGGTTTCTCTCCTGTATGCAAGGGGATGCAGCCCCTACAAGATCAGGAGACAGCCAAGGTTCACTCCTATTGCCAAGACTGGAAAATGGAATACAAAACAAGGATACAACCACTGCCATCCAGTTTGATCTTTACTTTTTTTTCTCATACAACCCTTCCAGTATTATGATTATGTGGCCTTCAGCAGAATTTGTTTGATATTCAATGGGCTCCCAGAATATCATCAAATTCCAAAGTAGCCTCTTTTACTGAAAGCTATTTTTGGAAGATTATGAAACCACTTGCTCAAAACCTTTGAGGTTTCTCAAAATATATTTGTTTTGCTTTGCATTCCTCTCCTTTTGAAGTTTGCATTTTTACTGCATAATCACTATACTGTGAGTGCTCCTTTGCATTGTTTTAGGAGCTTAGGTTGTAAGAACTGCTAGAGATACTCAGAATTTACCATAAAAACAGTTTTTGTTCCCTCTAATGATTTTTGGCATTAATTATGCTCTGCTTCTCAGAGATGTTATCTTGAATTTCTACCAAGTGATCATAGAGAGTGGCAGATAGATAACAATTGGTAATCAGTGTTTTGGGGCATAAAATGGGTTCTTCCTGGTGTCTAGATCCATGGTTGGCCATAGATGTTGATAGACCATCATGCTGTCAATTTTTATTTAGAGCTAAGTTGTTCATATTTGGTTGTGTCCCTGCCTTAGTAATTAGCATAATTTTAATCTGTTACTTTGCCATCATATTACTACCATGAAACCTTCTTGGTTCATGCCTCTGAAGATTGCTCCCAGAGTTGTCCCATCATTTCTTTCCGGGAAAGGAAGCGTTGCCTTTCTCTGGTTGGCTTGGAGTACTGTGGTAATGAGGTCCCACCAAGGTATGGTTCTTCTCCACCTAACTTAGAGCAGGTTCTCAGACCCAGAATTCTCCAGAGTTAAACATACAATACATAAATGTGGTGAAGACATTGCCACTTTCAAAGACACAGAAAAAAAATCTTTGATTGGAGAAAAAAAAAATAGACTTCCAATATAGGGATTATATCATGTGAAAGGAAAACAATGTGCTTTTTTGCCCCTTTTTGTAGATAAAACATTAGTGGATAAAATAGGGGATCATATTCCTCTTTTGAAAAACTTACAACTTAGAGATTTGAAGAAAAATCAATGTGACATTTGAATATACTTTGAAGTTCTTTCACAGCTGGAAACTTCACAACTTTTGTCTCTCCCTTTTTTTATCAACTGTATTCATTACATTTCCATATAAAGCAGCCTCCTTGTTAAATACCATCTCTCTCCCTCTTGCTCTTTTTCTCTTGCTCACTCTCTCTTTTCCCATTCCCCCCCCCTCCTGCCACTTTGCTCTCCAGGAGTACTGAACACTTTCTCTCAAAGGTAGCGACACACCATTCAATTAAAGCTCCGGCCTTTGTAAGGACAGATAATAACTTTGATCGCTGCATTTGTATAATTAAGGGACAGGCCTCTGGTTGAAAGGGGCTCCTCTCTCGCCTTTGAAACAGCGAGAGCATGATGAGTTTTCTGCGGCACCGGCGCGGTTGGAAAGTCCCCGTCTCCTTTGGTGTCGCATCTATCTGCGTCCCCCAGCCTGCTCGTCCCTATCCCAGGGCCGACGATTAGGCAGCCCCCCGCTGGCTGCAGATGGAGTGAAGCGGAGCGATAAGGGAAGCTGCCTTTCTGCCCTGCCTCAGATCGGCGCAGGGAGAGCTCCTCTTCACAGGCAGCCCCAGTGTAAGCCGTTTAAACAAGCGTGCAGGAAATATTGGGGTAATTACCAAGCGCAGGGAGGGGGTCTCCGGCTGTCAGCGGCATTGAGAATGGATTTGAAAACTCGCTCAGCAGATTAATTGATCCTTTTTCTGCAGCCCATCTTTTGAATAATTCTCGCAGCAGCAGCACAGAGCCAAAAGTTGGGAGAGTGAAGTGTGCCGAGGAGAGGCATCCTCGTCCACAGACGTGCATGTTTACTGGCGTCTGCATCAAGCTTTCTTCTCCGCCAGAGCATTAGGAATTTTAGCGATAATTCATGCTTGGTAAATTTGTTTTCTTTGATAAGATCAAGCCCACAAAGGGGGAACGGAAAGCAGTGCCGCCTGCGCTTCCTTATCAGCGGTGATGCCAGATAAGTGCTGTGATCGCAGGAAGCTGCTCCGAGGTGCTCTCGCCTGCTACTTAATTCAGTTTACTTAGAAAAGGGTTCGCCGCAGTTTTAATTTTCAGTTTCGCACCAGCGAAGCGGCCGCCGGGTCAGTGGAGCAGTGGTGGCCAGCGGGCTCCCACAGAGAGCGGCCAGGCTCCTCTCCATCCCGGCAGGCCACTCAAGTGGAACATCGGCCAAGCGGCAGGTTTGTTGCTGGGGAGATGAGTACCAGTCTCTCGGTTCCGTCTGCCCCTGCCCTCACTCTTTCCAGCTGGTAGAGGAGGGAAACTGGCAGCGAAAATCTTGATGCTGTACCCACTTCTCACATTTGCCTGGCAGAGGATGCACCAACAGGAGGGAAATGCTGCGCGGCGCGTTCGTAGAGGTGCACGTGGTGTCTTCTCTGTAGCTGCAGTAGCACATTAGCAGGTATTTGTGCCTAAAGCAGAGGAGGATGGGACAGCAAGGAGAGTTGCAAAGTGTTGCTCCCCTGGGTGGCTAATATTAATTGCTTATTTAAGGAAAACAAAATAATGTTCTGTGGTTTAGATGCTGTGCTGCAGAGTGGATTTCAAAACTCTTTATTAGCATTGTCCTAGCAACTTGAGATAGAGCAAGTGTCAAAAATGTCCTGGTCTAATTTTGAATGCCTATATTTGCACAGAATGATCTGGTACCTTGGCAATTTCTGTCAGGGCACTGTTCAATCCAGACTGCATTTAGTTGGCATACAAATTGCTATCATACTAAAATACGGTGAAGAGAGCAATTAAAATCCATTTCTATGATGGTTGTCAGCTTCTTCATAGAGGACTTTTCTAGTATTGTAGAAGCTCTCTTAAAGCCTCAAACTGAAAAGTTGCTGTGTTTTCCCTGTCTCCATTTTTCCCTGCCTTCACCAATGTTATTGGTACATCTGTGAGTGTCATATCCTTCACTCACAAAATATCAAGGACCAGACTTTTGCAATAAAATTGCAAGTGTTTGTGCAAGGGAAACTGTGTGCTGCAATTATGTGGGCTTGAGAGACCAGAGATTCACATGATTCACAGCCAGGCAAATGTCTGATTTGCCACCACTGTGTGCACTCCTCTTTTGCAGGCACAGGCATCCACATGGAAAGTCTGCAAGTGCTGGCATACTCAGGGTCACACTACAAGGCTCTGTATTCTACATAATGCCCTCAGCAATCTTCATTTCTTGTTTGGTGTTAAGAAGTTTTCAAATGGAAAATTCCATATAGTGTAAGCAGATGGATTTAAGAAAATTGCTGGGACTACTGTGACTACATGCTTGTACACCTCTATCCTTCTGTCCTATAAAATGGTGAGAAACATGTCTGTCTGATTTCACAGATTCTCCCTCAAGCATTCTTAAATGTTTTGATCCACAGGTCTTACTTCCTTCAGCCTTGGATGTCATGACAGAGTAGAAAGAATCACAAATCTCATTTGACTCCATGAATTTCATCTGTGTTTGCACTACAGTGCAAAACAGAAAGGTCCAGCTTAATCCCATTCAACTGCACTACATTTTTCATCCAGGTTTACCCTTATACCTCAGGTGTGCCTACAGAGCTAGAAATGACAGGTTTTCTCTTTTCCTACCTGTTTTTGGCTATAGTTTGGTTGTTGATGAGTAGTAAAAGTAAGTTACCTGCTCAGACAGAAGGCTAAGGACCTGTCAGCCACTCCATCTAGCTGTCAGGGTAGTGACAGTCACAGATCTTCACTTCCTAAGGCTGCCACAGACCAGGAAAGCACAGAGAAGTACTCTTAAATACACTAACCACTAGTCATATAAAGAGATTTTCAGCAGGCCAGTGGGGAAAATTCCTTTAGCTGTGCATTGTTAAAAATCTACTTGTATCTGTGCAAGTCACTGTTTCCAGGGAAATGCATTCCTAGACCCCAGAAAAGGGGCTGTAGTGTTGCTGTGCTGAGGGTCTGGATGCACCTGTGCTGACCACGTCGCACGTGTGGGAGCCAATTTTGTTTTGAAAAGAGCAGTGTGTCTGCAGCTTGCACTCTGTCATAACATATGTGAAAATAATATCCTACTGCAAGTGTATACAGTGTAAAGGAAACCTTTGGTACAGTGCACTTTCTTAAAATCAATCTCAGCTCCTGAAACGCACCCGTTCTAAGGAGAAGAAACAAGGCTTGAAAACACTCCAAAGTAGCATGTTGACACCACAGCTGCTGTTTTTAATACCCCACTGTGCAGGGTAGCATCCTGAAAGAGACTAAAAGCCTCTGTCCATCTACTCATGCCAGACCCAAAGCAGGTGGCTGTTAGAGCTGTCTTTTTCTGGTTGCCAGGCTTTCTTTTGGGGATCCATCTTAGAGCCAAGGGCAGTCTCCAGTGGGGCTTGCACCAATTATTTAGTCTATTTATATGTAGCTAATTAAGTGATAATCCTAAGGTATCAGGATACATCTGAAATAATAATTATTACTTACAAAGCACAAACTGAGCAAATTATTTGTTTGTTTGTCTTGTTTATGCCTATATGCTTTAAAACTGATGATTGAAAGTTTGTCAGTTCACCTTGGGATGTAATTATGCTGTCAAAACTGGAGTTAAATACAGAATAAGTTTGGCTGATGGGGGAAAACCCCAGAATTTTGGTTTCAGGGAAGCTGTAGAGCAAAAAATCTGTGGGTTGGACCCAGCTGTGACATCAGAAATATTTTTGAGTTCTCTATCAATGTTAAATGCTGGAAGGACCACCCTGGGTCACTGGAGAAGTTTTGAGATTAGTGGTACAGTTTTGTTGGCACAGCATCTCTGCAGATGTGTGATGGTCTCCTGGTGCAGCTGCTTCAAAGCCAATTTTAGGAAGTAAACCAGGAGGATGTGCCCCACCACAGGCTTTTTCCCCAAACTATTCTATGATGAGAAAGGAGTACTGAACTGGGCCCCTGCACACAAACATGTTTTGTTGTGATGATGTCTGCATGGAGGGGGTTGGTCTTTGTGTTCAAGCCATTAATATTGTCAGACCAGGTTAAATAAACTGAGGTTCTTAGTACTCCTTGAGTAAGCAAAATAAGTATAAAATGTGCTAGGATACACCTAACTTAGATTCTCAAAGTTTCATGTATAATCAGCAAGGCTGTAAAAGTGCTGCTTTTAAATTTTTAGCAAACCTTTGATGCCTCTGTAATATCAGGTCCACTCCCAGGGTTAACTAAAGCCTAGTTCAAGATTCTCAACACTGTCAGTAGTGGGATCACCAGATGGAAGTGGTGCAAAAGGGCACTTGGAAAGGTGATAATTTGCAACTGCTTTGCATGGAAATAACTTTCCATTTCTTCTTCCTTTTCTCTTCTATGCTGTCTTTCCTGTCTTGCAAGAAGTATGACTGAGGAAAGATGCCTCAGGTCTTTTTAATCATATGGGATCTTATACTAGATAAACCTTCAGGGATTCTCACTAGATAAACTTTGTCTTGAATCCAACATCATTCTTCTTGTGTCGAGCCTTTTTGTTTTAATCACTTTCTTGTGTTTTCCTGCAGCTGGGAAATTTTGGTTGTATGAGAGTGCTTTTGCAGGAAGACTACCTCCTGCAGTGATACAAATGTGGTGGGCTTTAGCTTTAAATTATAAATTATTGCAATTCCTTTGATTTATATTGAACACTAATGTACAAAAATTAGAGGAAAAGTTTTATTTCTGTTTGACCTCATGTGATGAATTCAAATGCGAGGAGTTCAAGTTTTTAAAATAGAAGAGCTAAGGCCATTTAATTGCATTGTTTTCCATATTTCTTTTCCCTTTTATTTCTAAATAATTTATCAGTTGGAGTTACTCTGTGTAAGAGTAAAAGACACCCTTTCTGGAGCCAATGGGAACAATCACCTATGATTGTTATTGCTTTAGATCAAGTACTTTAGAAAATAACCAGTCCCGCATTCATGGCAACTATTTTAGAGACATCTCAATAAAAAGAACATAGAAGAATAGACAAGATGGGTGGGTGAACTAAGCAGAACCAAGACTTTCAGCCTTTTTACATGGGATGTTCAGCTCACTGACAGTTGAAGTTGGAGCTATATTGTGCAAATGAGTTTGCAGGATTGAGACCTTAGCTAACAAGCTGTGCAGAAAGTGGGAAAAATATCAGTCTTCATTTTGATATAATCAGATTAAATAAAAATATGAAACTGACTTTTTTCAGGATAACATGGGAAAAGAACAAAAAGATAGGGAAGAATATAATTGAAGAAAAAACAAAGCAGAAGAAATAAATTTAGCACGCAGAAAAAAACCCCACAATTTAGCAAGGAGATACTTTTTATTTTAACATTAAAAAGATTGATACATATCTTTTGAACCTGAAGCTGCTAATTTCTTCCATTATTGTAGTCTCTACCTCTTGAATCATGCAATGCAAGTCTGTTACCTGAGATTCAATGGCTTGTTTAAAAGGATGCTCTCAGTTTTGTGGTCTCTTTGCAGTGGCTTATACAAAACCATTGAGTTTTTACAGATAATTGGAACAGAAGATCTGCTTCTTCAGTGTAAAGGATAGGCCTTTTGCCCTGATTTGTGTTTGAATGCTGCTGCCCATCCAGTTCCTCTCTGCTCTCACCCCTGTCTCTCCTTGGATCATCTCCAGTTTCAATTTCAAATCTCTGTGACAGCAATTTCAGGTAAGCACTGCCTTCCAGTGTAGTGCTGGCTCAGTGCAGAAAAAAGCACAGGAGAAAAAAGAAGTTAAGCAAAAGGGCAAGACTGTTTGAAAGGAGTTTTGCCATTACTTTTACTTGCGGTTGCCTTAAGGGTTATTTGTAACAGTAGTACATACAACATTTTTAGGACATGTTAAGTCATCAGCAGTGTCTTTAAATCTTATCACACAACTCGATGTGGAAACGTTGTTCATGTATTTTACATGCTTGTAAACTGCAGACCATCTTGCTGCAAAATAGAGGGATAGGGGTAGACAATCATCACATAAAAATCTGACAGAGCACCTCTAGTGAAGCCCCAAGTCCTTGCTGGGTACCATTTTACTTTCAGAGGAGTCTCACTGAGTTTTTCTGTTGCCAGGAATGGCCAGTAAGTTTTCATGGCATCTTTCCTGCAGGAAGATTTCACAAGGGTGGAATTGAAGACATGACAGAACACCCCTGTTCTTCAGCATTCAAATTTAATCAGGTCCTTTTGTCTCTGCTGAAGACCACTTAATTGAAATACAGATTTTCAGAAGCTGGTCTGTTTGGGGTTTTTTGCCTATCTCACAGGTACCAAGTTCCTATTTCTCCTTCATTTAAATAGCTAAAATAATGCGTGAATGCTGTTTAGGGACAGGGGAAAGCAATGGGGGCAACCACAGGAAGCTCTCCAAGTTATTCTCAAATCTTCCGGCCTTGTGTTTGACCTCTGTGAGGCTGGACCTTTCAATTTGTGTCACTGTGCCATATCTCAAGCAAAATGATCCAAAATAAGTCAAAACAAATCAACTTCCCTTTTTCTGCAGCACTAAAACCTAAAGATGCATCATCCCAGACACGTCACAAAACATCCCTCTGCTGTATAAAACCTACCTCCCAGCAAAGGCTGGGATAAGGGGGCTCTGCAGTCCCCACACCTCTGCCTTTTATTTAGCAGAATCAGACATCCCATAATGTCTACTTTGGGCCAAATAGTAAGGGGATCAAGCTTGAAAGGTGTGTAGTTATGGCCTAGAAATTATCTGGATGAACACTAGCAATCTGTCTCCTCATGTGAAAGTAAGATAATGATAATTAGACTGAACAGTGCATCCTTTCTACTCCACCAGCACCACCAAGTACTTTGATTTAAGCTGGGGTCCTGATGTGCTGCTAAAGAGCTTAGTCAGCCCAGTTTATGCTTTTTATTCATAGCTTGCACCTTTATGCAGAGGTGATAATTTCCTAATAAATAGCAAATTCAACCACATTATACCTGTCAGACAGTTGCAAATACCTACAGACACTATTACACAAAAATGACTGTGTATTCTCCATTTTGGGAAAAAACCAGCGTGTGTCAGATTAATGAGGTTATGAGCAAGTGAGCAGAATAAACCAGTAAAATGTAATTAAGCCATTTAGCACCCCATAAAAACAGGAACACATAAAAAAGTAATGCGAACCGCAGGGTGCAGTTACTTACCAGCCCTAGTGTGTCAGTAGGACTTAAAGGGGCCCTCTCTTTTGTTTTTTCCCACTTTAAAGGCAAAAAAAATGTTCAAATCTCTTTAAGCTTTTAAAATTGTCCATCCATGTGCCATCTGCATTGTATGTTAAGATCTCCCTCCCTATCTGTTCCCCCCTCTTAATGTCTTCAGCAGGAGAAGGAGTTGTTTTTTTTTTTAAATCACTTGATTTTTTTTCACTCTTTGCAGCTTCAGATACTCTCACTTCTTCATGTTCTCCCTTATGTAGCAGGAGGTGTAAACTCATCAGGATGCAAACACAGCAACTAAAATTGCTAGTCTGTGACATACTTTGTTTTTTTGCTTCTGTGTAAGTCACTTCATTAGGGATGCCTGGACAACTGAGCCCTAGGAAGCACAGAACTGCATCTAGAGAGACAGTGAGAGGGAGTTAATATGTGTTCATTTCAGGACTGAAATAGACTCTCAGAGATAACCCACAGCAGGTTCAGTTCAGCTAAGATATTTTCATTGCAGAGAACAGACATTTCAAATAGTTGTTGTCTATCAAAGGTGGTAAAAGTAGATTTTCATTATGCATAAAGCCATTCTAAATGCCGCTATGCAAGAGGAAAGGGATCAAAGGGAGAGAGCTTAACATGCTTGCAGGGTGTGTTAGATTCCCTCTAGTGGCTGATCTTCTGGAATTTAATACATTACTATTGCCAGGAGCTAATACTGATATAGTCCCTCAGTTAGCTGAAGTGGTAGATGTTCAGATCATGCTGATGATGCTGTGAGGAATTGCAGTAAGGCATGGGAAGAGAAGAGGCAGGGGGGAGGAACCAGTGTTAGCCAAGAACTGCATCCAGAAAGGGAACTTTAGGAAGAGGCAGAGGATATGATGTGCCAGCAGTGGCCTGATGTGACAGATTAATGGCTCATGTCCTAAAGAAGCCTGGATGTAGTGATGGCCTGAGGATTTATGTGCTTCACGATAATAGAGAGCTAAAGAAGTGAACTTCAGTAAACCCAGAGAAATTCTTGGCAGGTTCTCATAGGGATGAGTACAAACAGAAAGAGGAGGGTTGGAAGTTTCTAGGGGACAGAACACAAAAAGCTGACCAGAAAACAATACATCCCAATGTGAATAAAATAGAGTGGTTGTAATAAAACACCAGAATGCAACAGCAGGAGCTGTTGAATGACATAAAAATCAACGAGAAAACATAAGTAGAAGCAAGGTGCTGAAGGCTGTAAAATAATACATGGCCACAATAGACATGATCAGAAAGACTGATGAAGAAATGGAATTACAACTAGGGATGGACATAAGAAACAACATAATATTTCTACAAACATAGTTCCTTTATGGGAGACAGGGGAAAATGCAATCTTTTGCCTAATGGAGGCAGGAGCAGAAACATTCAGCTTGTTTCCTTTTTGATGTTAACAAATAATGGGCTTGTAATTCCACCTCTGATACGATTAACAGCAGTTAATGAGAGGAAAAGAACTCTGGCCAGATAGTCACAGATCAGGTCAAAAACCATTTAGATAGACTTAGTGTGCTGCAGCCCTTAGGCTAGCTGAAATGTACCCTTGGAGTATTTAAGAGATTAGGATAAGCAGTTGCTGGGTAGTGATTAACACTCTGTAGGGAAGGGTGAATTCCAGAAGACTGCAAGAGGATGTACATAATTCTTACCTTTTTTTAAAAAAAAGGAAAGCGGAATAAAGGAGAAGGGGAATTAGATTACAAGCTGATTTTCTGTACCTTAAGAGAATGTAAAAGTCTTTCCAGCACTGAGAGATTTCAGTGGTAAGATACAGAAAACATGGATTTATGAAGAATAAATTATGTTGAAACAAGACCTTGATGAGCAGCATTGCACCTCTGGTGAGTACTGTGAGGGGGCAAAAGGTGTGCCATCAAAGCTTTGGGCCCATTCCCCTGTGTCATTCTTGTAAGTGGCCTAAGAAACAATGGCCCAGGTAAAACTACAATTAGGGTGACACAAAACTGAAATCAATAACATGGTGTTCCAAAAAGACCAGTGCAAAGTGCTGTCTCTGTTTAGGACTTAGAACCCTGTGCACAAATGGGAACTGGGGACTAACAGGCTTCTCAGGTTCATGGCAGGGGTGTGATTTGGAGCTTGTATTCTGCATTCAGGGGAATACACTCCAAATGTGAGTCACCAACGAAATAGTGGCAGCTTCATAGGAAGCTTCTGCCTTCTGTAGGGCTGGCTCTTTTTAAAGTTTTGTTGCTCAGTTTTAAAGAAATGTGCAGGTCTGTGGGAGTTGTGAGTATGTTGTGAAGAGAAAAAAGATAGTGAGGAGCATGGTTTTCCTCTAAAGTTTTAAATCCTTAGTTAAGGGGCAGAAAGTTTCCAAATTCTAGATGATGCTGACCTTTTGAATGTGTGGCTTCAACTTTCTACTCATAACTTCTTTTTGGACTGTGAAAATTGAAAAGACCATTTTTTAATAAAATAGCCTGACCTCATACTTACACAGACCTTTCCTGAGTTAATTCCCGTCTTAGTTAAGTAAAGAAACTCTTTTAGAGTAACCTCCAAGTTATTGATAGCATTTCCAAATTTAGGAGTTTAGCACAGATATTTCTTAAATTGTTTCAGTGATTATTTAAAATGTCAGATTCTACTCTGTTTCTGACATTTACTTCTGGATATTGTTATATAATTTTATTATCAAAGTTTTCTTTCCTATTACATAAAGACACAGATCAAGTTATCTGTTAACCCCTTTGATGAATGAACTACTGAATGGCTGTCCTGGAGTGTACAGGTTTCCTTTCCAATCCTCTAATGATTCTCACTGATTTTCTCTGAACCCTCTCCAATTTATCAACATCCTTGATGAATCATGGACATCATATTTCATTCATCATATAAACTCCCAAGCATGAAGCTCTAGTGCCAAATCCAGATTTAATATAATTCTCTTCTGCTTGCCTGAAGGCTAGTTGCCTACAGAAATTTTTCCTATTTATTCTTCCAGAGACAGTATTGACTCTTTTGGATGCAGCATCATACTGGCACTTATGTACTATTATTCATCCACTGTCATTCCTAAATGTTTTCTAGGGATCCTGAAGTAAATTCCTGCTATCCTAGGTGTCCTACACTTTTTATTCTTGAATATATTCCTTTACATTTAGCTGTGTTACAGCACTGGTGGTTTGCTCTTTTGTCTAACCTAACAGGTGAGTTTCTTTTTTATCAGCTATTTTTGTGGATTTAGTTGTGATTTTCTCTGGTCCTCCAGATCGTTGATAAAACTACTGAACATATAAGGGCCAAAACCTCATAAAAGCTCTGTAGAGCTCTGATTAAAACTCTGCTTTATCATTGATGACTCTCTAACTTGAATCCATTAAATATGTGCTGTACTTGTTTTCCATTGCTCTAAATTCTTGGTCAAAGTCCCAAACCAGCCATCAGATCATCTTGACACTAGATGCTCTATATAATTTGTGACTTACTGAGAGGGTGAATGCTAGTCTTCAGAAGATTCTGCTGTGTGACTGAGTGAAGTCATACTCAACACTTGGGAGTCAAAAGCAAAACTCATACCATACATAGGAAATGCTGTGTGTTGGGGGAGGGATCAATAATTACATTTTAGTGTTGCAGTGCAGTGGTACGTAGTTCATCTTTGACTAGTTTCTGTGAAGATCAATGTGAGATTTGAGTGAATTAGTGTGGCTAAGTGTTTGCAACTCAATAGCTGTAAAATTATGATAGATACCTTAATATTACTGTATTGGCTTTCTAGAACATCCCACAGAGATTTTGGTTGTTTTCTTTTTTTTTGTTCTCAAATTACTTTACTTACATTCACAACTCAGTTCTGAGTCAGGGTATGAATTTTCCTGACATATTTCTTGTGCCTTTTTATCTGCTAAAACTTCAGGCATTATCCTCAATAGCAAATTTATTTGAAGAATGTCATCAAAATTCCACTAATATTTCTGTAGTTTTCTGCAGAAATATTATATTGTCTTCCTAGATCTATTTTTAGAACTTGACAATTAAATATTTAGTTCCCCTGGATTAATTTACATGCCCTGATTTTTTTATTATAGGTATAAAATACCACCATGCACTGATCTAAGTGAACTTGGAAAAGGAAAGAATTGCTGATAGTCTCACTTTGCAGACTGACCTATTTTTTACTGATACTTGAGGAGTTAAGGGCCAGTAAGTTAACATATATTTTCTACTTTGAGTGTCAAAATGCAGACAGTTAGGTTTATGTTTGACTTTGGCATTAAGTCCTGAGTTTCAGAAAAGTGCTGAGCCTTTTCAGTTCCCTCTGAGTGCTGGCAAGTGCCTGCAGAAGTGCACGCTGTCATCTGATAAGGACAATAAGGAGAGCATCAGCAGCATTCCTTTTTTTATTCCATCATATATAACATGCTTGTCAAACAAAATACAGCGTGGTGAGGTAATGACTGCACTGCGTGAGCAAGCTTCCGAGCAGGAGGCAATACCCCTGAAGCAGTGATGCTGTTCCAGGACCTGAGCCAGCAGCTCTCCGTGGGTGCTGCTTGTGCCGTGCTGTCAGTAGCCAACGTGGGGGTCTGAAATCATCCCTGCCCTGCGCCGTGTAGTCACGGCCCAGCGACAGCATTTGCAGCTTTTTCGTGGGCTGCCCGAGCATTGCGTCGTCTCTCGGCTAAACCAAGGCTCCTCGAGGCCCTGGGCAGGAGGAGGGTACCTTTATCAGGTGCCATCCGAGCAGGGGGACGGAGGTTTGCTACCCCCTGCCTGGCGGCGGTCTGCGTGCTCCTCCGGCCAGGCGCAGGCACATAATGGCACAGCTCGAGTTCCGGATGGAGGTGAGGAAAGAGCATGCTGAGAAAAATAATTGAAAACGAAGCTGCATTTAAAAGTAACCAAACTACTTCCTTGGGATTAAATTTTTAGAGCCAAATTTTAGCCCTCGTTCAATGGCAGCGCGCTGGCAGGACTGTGTAGCTTGGCCCAGCTCCATGCCTGGGGAGAGTTTACTACTTTCCTGAGTAAATAGAACATATGAAGCCAGATTCTCATTGCTTTTATGCCTAAGTAAATGCACTCTTTTCAATTCAGCGTCCCTGATTTACACATATGTCCATGAAAGAAAACGGAAAGAGAATGGCTCCACAGCTGCTAAACCCTTGCTGACTCTGCTTCCAGAGTGCTCAGGGAAAGCACTGGTAATGAAAGATAAGAGGGGTCTGATTACTTCTTCAGAAATCTGGACCTGCTCTTTCAGCTACAAAGCTACCACTAGGATGAGGAGTGTAATTCCACTGTGGTATCTAAGAAATGTAAAATTCCGTTGTTCAAGGACTCCGCCCTTAAGAGCACTGTGGGAGGGGATTTATCCTAAACTCTTTGCCTTACTGCTTTTGGACATTTTGTCACTGAGAGCAGTTACTACTGCACAAGAATAGGAGGATTCTTTATATCTCCTGTAAAGGAGAAGGAAAAGGATGTTCAGAGGACAGATGTCATATCTCTGATCTTCCAGACCATTGCAATTCCCAAAAGTCTAGTCATGGAGCTGCCAGGTTTTGGTGTTCAGAAAAATTAAATCTGTCACTGAGTTGCATTGCCTGTGAGCAAATTTCAAAAGGAGCAAAACACTGCAGGTACCAACCATGAAGGTGATTTTTTTGTGGCTTATGTCTCCAACAAGTACCTGAGTGACCCTATACACACATGTATATTTGTGTGAATGTTTAAGCTGAGCTCAAATTAACAGTTGAGCAAAGACGGATTGAAATGTTGGAGACAGTATATATATATATATATATATAGACTACAACTAGCTGTGACAAATACAGCAGCCTAAGCTCTGTTGCACTGAGGTGTTCCATTATAACATATGTATCTGTCTTGCCTGGCTCTTATGCTGAGCCCCTCTTCATGCTACTTGAAGATTTTTGTGTCATATATCCTACACTGTGCTCTGACAGTATCTAGGCACCACAGAGTGAGTTAAGAATGGCCTGACACTTCAAAGACTGTCCCTTGCTGTTAGCTTAGCACTGTTTTATGTGAAAAATATCTTCAGAATGGCTGTTTCTTTCTCAGATAACAGACTTGCCTACCCTTATGAGTGACAGCTCCATCCCTTCCACTTCAGAAAACAGAAGGCATCATTAAAATTTTGACATCCATATAGGAATACCACAAAGAGAAAACAATAAATGTAAATACCAGGGTCTGGTATATGTCAAGGTTTTAATAGAACCCACACTGTCAAAGATCTCAGAACCAACCAATTGCTCAAGAAAAATGTCCTCAGTTCTTTACTATTCTGGTTCTTGAAAATTGGAAGTCAGTTCTTAGAAGAATTAGATCTGTAGTGCCCTGAGGTGAGAGTCACCACATCTGTGGTCTCATTAGAGGACTTCTCTTCCTCCACAAATGCATCCATCAAAAGTGGTAGGAAAGAATTCATGTAATGAAATTGGATGTGCTGGCTTCTTTGGAAACTTGGTTCAATATTCACTGAAATTAGAGGAATTATTTAATCAGGACCTTGTGCTTATCTTTAGTTTTGCAACATATGTTCATAAATGACAGGACTAAACATTTTTTCAGGTTGTTTCCAGAACACAAAAGAACTTTGAAGTAATAACTTTGAGATTGCTCTAAATCCATGGATGAATTACGACTAAATGTAAGCATTTAAGGGTATAAGAATATCAGAGTTGCTCAATCAAATCAGACTTGGAAAATGGCCACATGCATGACAAGACATTATAAGGAACTGTGTACTAGAAGAGTGCTACAGTAATTTTCTTCCTGCCCTTCTGTCAGATAGAAAGAGCTCTTTACTTCAAGTATTTCCTTCTAGGTTTTGTTGCTCTTCTAATATAACTGTGAAAGGTCTTATTGTCCACAAATGAATAAAGTACCTGATGCCCAATTCTGGCCTTTTCCCAAAAAAACAGCTACAAAGCAGATAAAGGGCTCAGCCTCTCTCTCATTAGTCTGATGGCAAAATTCCCATTATGTCTCCTGCCCTTGGAAGAATTTTTTCTGTTGAAACTTAATTCACAAACTGTGTCACAAAGTCAACCAAAACACTTGTATAATTTCTAAAATTATATCAGACAAAAATTGGGAAAATGCACAAAAGTATGGAAAATTTAAAAAACACCGTCGTTTTATTTTCTTTTTCAAAACTGTCTCACTACATCTTCATCAATTTATTTTCTACACTGTTTAAAATAATCAAAAAATGGCTTAATTCTTAGTAAACTGAAGTATGCTAGCTAGACAATAAATCTTTAACAATTTTTTTTCTTTTGCCTTGCAGTCATATTTTTGGTCAATCCAAATTTTCCTTTATACCAGCTTTTTGTTTTGGCCAATAAAGGGGAAATATTAGTTGTTCAAGCATGCCTTTAATCTGTAGCTGTAAAGGCCTGAGATTAAGACTGTGATATCCAAAATGCCAAAAATGCTTTCTATCACTGATTACTAATTAACCCTTATCAAAGGACATCCATTCATAGACGAAAGGAAATCTCATCATTGAAGGGGCCAGTAGTCATGAAATATAAATGAGAAGATAACAGTCATGCTATGTTCTCTTAGCATGCATCATATCCCACGGTGATTTTTTACTTATAAAACATTGAACTGATTGCATACTGTTTTGCTGTGTATCACTCACAAGGACTACTCTTGGGTAATGAAGTGTAATTAAGAGGAATCGTATCTGTCTCTTCATTCAAAGCCAATGATTTCCTTTCCCATTAGTTACACTCTGGAAATACAATGCTTTACAGACATAATCTTTACCATTGATTTAATTGACTCGGCTGTCTTCAGATGTTAGAGCTGTGTACCAATGGCTATATCATTTAGATGCTTTTTCTTAATTCAAAAGTTAAATATAAACTATATTCCTTACCAATCTTCAGGACAGATTATCACATGAAGTGCTAAGCAGCCATCCCTGCCTTTGAAGAACACAAGATATGTGCTTTTTTTTTTTTTCCCCCCCTTATGGGAAGTTTCTTTGTGTTTGCATTTACCCAGTCAGATAATTCTCATTACACTTTTTTTTTTTCCTTTCGTTCTTCAATTCAACTATGTTTTAGAAGTTAATGAAATATTAGAAAGGCTTGGGGATATGTAGTACCTGAATGCTTGGTTTCTGACTACTGAGAATCTGCAATACTGGTCTGTGATGCTGAGGTGAAGAGCACAGAAACTGAAGGAAGGTTGGTGTACACTCCCACAGGAGCAAGTTACACACGTGTGCTATTCCCTGTGAGTAATAGGGTAAGGGTAATAGTGGCATATTTTATATCTCACTGGAAATTCAAAGTCATTTACTGAGGAATTCTGAAGCCCAGTAGTGATACACAGGTGGAACTCAGTGTAGACATGCTAACACAGAGAATCACCTGACATTTTTTAAACATGAGCTTAGGAAATTGGACATGCTGTGATTTCATAGAATCATAAAACACCTTGGGTTGGAAGGGACCTTAAAGATCATCTAGTTCCAAGCTGCTTGTCATGGGCAGGCACACCTTTCACTAGATCAGATCGACTCCCATTTTTATTTGACAATCCTTTATCTTGGTCTTCTATTATGGGAAGACATTTGAGTGCAAGAGTTAATCACCTACTCTCTAAAATGCCTATGGACAAAATATAAACTACAGGCTGAACAGTGTTTGGCCAGTGGGAATCATAGGGTAAATCTGCCCTTTTAGTGTTTTTTGCTTGCCAAGACCGCTGCAAACCTCAGGCCTGTAGTTTTCTGCCCAGTCAGAACTACCACCACCATGTTAACAGTCATCAAATGCCAAGAATCACTTTCACCTTGGAAAATACTTTGAATAAGAGGATAATGACTTATAAAGCCTGAATCTTAGGGATAAATATGTAATTTACGATGCAGCACAGAAGGAAGATTACCTATACAGCACTTCCTGGGTATGTGTATGCACACACAGAGAGGAGAATCTGTTCCCCTTCAGTCACGGTGCACATTTGTAAATGTTAAAGACAGGGAACAGATGACTATTTAACATGGCAAAGAACTATAAAAGTATTACTGCCTCTCCTTTATTTTTCAGTCATTTAAAAAGTTTTTTAATGAAGTATTGCAAACTGGCTTCTGAAGAGTCATATGGTATTTTAAATACCTACCAAGGAAAGAGATTACTTTTAAATATTGTATTTTAGAGCTCACAGGAGATCTGACAGTTTGTTATTCATTTCAACCTAAGGCAAGCCATAACAAGCTTACTGGATAAGGTGCCTACTTTCTGAAATAGTTTGACTCTCTAATGCCCATTATTAATTGTTTTAATATATAAAATTCACTGCAATTTATTGTACATGTCTAAACATTCTTTAGGGAATCAGGATAATAGGGTTTCTGGACATTAAAAATGCCCTGGACAAGGTATTTTATTACTTCTCAGCTATCTTCTGATATATAAATTCTGAAATATAAGTTCAAGGAACTTTTAGAAAAAAGGGATTATTAAGAGGGCAAAAATATCAGGGTGGGAAAACAATAACATTCTTCAGCTGCTGCTAATCTATGAACTGCTAGAAATGCTTCCTGCCATCTCCATTCTAGAAACCAAGGTACTGCTAATGATGTTTTGTATCCTCAGGATCCTCAGTGGTGTCATTAGTACAAACTCATCTCAGGAATAGTTCTCTGGGTAGCAGAGGAAGCAGTCTGGGACCTGGCGTCTGCCACATCCCCCAGCCTGTGCAGTGGAGGTCCTGCCTTTGAGTGTCCTGTTGTGCCCTGTTCATTCATCCAGTGTCACATCCTGAAGCTGCACCAAGGCCTTGCTGGGTTCAGGTAGAAGTTTGTTGTCATCAGGGCTGATTTGAAAACAATATTACACATGACAAGGACAAAATTTCCTCCTAATCATGGCAAATCAGGAAAGCACTTTGATTTGTTAACCATGGGGCTTTCTTGTGTCCAGGAGCTCTGGTTTTTCCTTATGTCTAAACAGCTTTTAGCATAGCACAATGATGGTTCAGCACTTGAGCTCTCATAAGCTAACAGTGACAGAAGTAGAAGTAAATAATCAATATAGCAGTACTCACAGCTCCCAAACTATTGATGCTTGCTGATTCTGGAAACCCCAATAAAAACAATTTCTCACATTTCAAGCACAAAAAAACATCAGGTTTGTAAAACTTAGGGAGATGTAAAACCCCTTGTCAACCTTTGTCCTTCTGGAACAGCTGAATTTAGTAAGCCTAATCTTGAGGCATCTGACTGGCTTAACTCTCTTCTGTTTTATTCTTCAAATACCTCTGATTTACATGGTAGCTTGCCTTCGACAGGGCAGTCAGGCTTTGATATTTGATACCCAGGGGAGTGTTGATTAATAAAGCCTGAGAGGAAAAGTTATAACTGCAGAAAATGAGAGCGAGTGAGGAGAGTCCTTTGTAAATGAGAATCCTGGGAACTGCAATGATTTCTAATTACATTTCTCTCTGTATGTGTGTAGCCAGTGCTTTAGCATGTCAGTAGCTCTTACTATACTTTAGAAAAGATGCTCTGAACATTAACAATCTGTAGAGCTAAGCTATCTTGGCTCAGGTAATTGTATAAAAATAGTGCCATCAGTGTGAAAAGAGAAAAAAAAAAAACCTGTAAAAAAGGCACTGTAAAAGCAGGAGACTAAAGAAAACAAAAATGATAGATATTACAGCTGAGAACTAAGTAGTTTCTTCCTGAAGGCACAATAGCAAAAAGTTAGCTCCTTTAGAAGGCAGGATCCAAATCTGGGGTATTAAGAAATTTGAGAAGTAAGCTGTAGGCTTGACACTGGGGCCAGGCACCTGACCTCATTGCTGTGGGCTGTTCAAGAGCAAATAGAACTTTCTGCATTTTCTGTATTCTGATTCTGAAAGGGTCACTGTGTGCTCTAATAGCCCTGGCACACTAAACATCTGACATTTTTTCATATGACCCCACATGACCTTTCTTGATGTGGAAAAGNCCCTGGCACACTAAACATCTGACACTTTTTCATATGACCTTTCTTGATGTGAAAAACACTATGAATCTACCAATTACTACTGAAAACTAATAATCAGTTGTGTTACATGCATGTAATAAGACCTCCACTGAAATTTATTGATCAATGTTTGTAACATAAACTATCAAAATTTCAGTAATGTCTCTAGGAACTGAAACTGTGGTATGCTCAAATTTTGCTGGTGACCTTCACTGAACTGAGTGTAATATTTGGAAATACTGTGAAATCTATAAAGACTATACTTTGCAACCAGCCAAATGTTGAATGTGGGTTATAATTTCCACAGCATGTGAATAGCTTAATATTTTTATTTTATTTTACCTCTGATTAGTTGTACATGGAATATTAAAGTTGGTTTTTTACAGTCAGTATAGCCAGGGGTATTTAAATCAGAACATAGATCTCTCCTCTAAGTACAAATCAGAAGGACAGACACTTAATAGTTTTGAAACATATGGTTAATAGGCCTATATTTTTTATTTATAACTCCATGATTATATTTTATTTTTCAGTTTGTAGATATTGGGAAAGGAATCTTCAGATGGTCCTGTAATTATTCTGAATTTAGCTAATGAGATGTGTTGCCCCAGTCCAAACTCTAGGCTTACAATAAACAAAATCTAAAGGAAGGAAATGCACCCATTCTTGGTTTTTTGCTAGATGTTATTTAGAAAAGTTTTCCAACCACTGAGAGGGTTGAGGTGTTTTTTAATGATTGTTCTCCTTCTCCAAATGCCATTTCTGCTCTCTGTGCTGAATTTTTGAGAGACCTCAGGTCTCATATCCACCAGAGCAATTGGTATGATCTGGGGACAAAAGAGGGTGAAATGGGTCAGTGTAGGAAGGGAAGGCTGACCAGAAGTGATCACCTGTCAAAGCCAGCGGGAGCCAAAGCCCTCGGGCAGCCCCTCCGACCGGCCAGGCAGCATCGATGCCGTGTTTGCCCTCACTGTCCTGCAAGGCACAGAAACAAGCCCATCTCATATTGCAGTTTAGGAGCTGAGGAGGGGAAGGGATCAGGGTGGGGCCGTGCTTCAGGCTGGGCACCCATCCTGGATTCCGCAGTGGGAGCAGCCCGGTTTCCATTGGATGAGCCACGTGCTAGATCTGCAGTGGCCCCAGGACAAGGTGGGATGGAGTGCTGGCGTGTCAGACCTTAGGAGAAAAATGCAGCACGTCAGTGTAGCCAGGGTCACCTCTAGTGCCACCACTGTGACTGGAGAATAGAGTGTTGGACCATGGGAGACGGATGGTCTGGAGGAGAGCAGGGATGATGCTTTAATCAGTGTTCCACTCCTGCTCCCAGGAAATGCCCACTCAGCAGATAAACTGAGTATCTGTCCCACGCTGCTGGGAAAGTCTGACAGAAACACAAGGTGACACATGCTTAGGGCTGGTATCCTGTCTGCCAAACCACAGATCTTCTGTACCCACAGCACTGTAATTGGAATAACTTTCCTTTTCCAATTCATTTAATGAAGATGGGATCTTGTGGACCATTTTCTATACTTCAGAAATTCTGCATCTCTCATGGACACAAGGCATTTGTGACCAGCCAGCTGAATATGCCTCTAGCAAGAAGCTGTCACTCAGAATTTAAAATAGATATGTTTATACAAACACTGTATATGTACTGTATATTGTATTGTCTTTTTTTTTTTAATGTATGTTCTAAATAGTACAAGGAAAACATGGAACCCTGGCAACTTTGCAGCTATTTCAATTTCACCATAGCAGGTGTACTCGTTGCTGGTTGCTGGACTTCTGACAGTCTACCACAGCTCTGAGAGTTTATTGGCTTTTCTTAGGTGTCATTTGTGCTATTCCTGGGGATTCTGTGGAATAACTGATTGAGGGAGACAAAAGAGGAAAAAAAAGGTTGTTTTTTTGTTTCCTTTCATTGATTGTCAATACTCTCCAAAGGAAAACTGACAAGAAAGGGATGAAGGTAGCACACAGGCCTTGGCAGAAAGCCAACAGACAGGAGTGCTGCAGGGGTTGACACTAAGTCTTTTTTCCATTTCAAGTATTCCTGGTTTATTCTCTGCAGCACAAGCTGTACAAGTCCTTATTTACATAGGCCACTTATGCAAGCTGGACCAGCAAAATTTCGTGTTTTCTGTTGTACACACCAGTCCTGATGAGCACTTCAGGATCTCATCTGTTACCCCTGTCACTGGAATTGCTCAGTGTATCTCAAAATAGTTTGAGGACAGCTGCTCAGCTTCACAGAAGACACTGAATGTTTGATGTGATAGCCACTGCTCAGGTGTTACTGACTGACACTGGATTCACACTGTGGTGCATGAACTGCTTTACAGTGACACAGTGGTCTGATCCCTGAAGTCATCATTCTATGTCATTTATCCCATGTTTGATGGCATTGCTGAGGATCAGCACTCTTTAACACCACCAGTCCTCCTTGTCTACTCTGCTTCTTTGTGCGTGTCTCCTTAATGCCACACAACCTTCTGAATCCTTCAGCATAAACATGGCAGATGCATGGTTTTGTTTGTCCAAAGGGCAACCATCCACCAGAGTGGGAACTTTCAGTTTTGGTAACTGGCTCATTTACTGTAGCACCCGCCTTTTGCTGGAGTTGGCACATTCCCTCTGGGTTGCAAGCATGGGTAGTTCTCATCCAGGCAGGTAATGTGAGTAATTCCTGGTGCTGGGTCTATTCAAGGATTTTGATTTAAACTGTGTTTCCTTTCAATCACCTAAATAATAGAAAAGAAGGGCAATATATTGTTATGTATAAATTATCTTAGACATATATTTTGACTTTGACTTAAACAAGCTCTACTAATAATATAGGAATGGGGAGAATGAAGTTTGACATGAATTCCAGCAAGTTGTTTATAGAACTGTAAGAACAGATTTTACAATAATTAAAACAGAGTATAGGTTATGTTAAAGTAAATGAAGTCAATTTAGTCCATCATCATTTTTACAGTGTTGCAAATTAACATAACAATGACAGCTATAGTTGTCACTGACTTGAACAGCAGCAGTTAATCATTGCAGTAAATAACTATTAACACATAATTCATAATGATCAATCATGCTTGACTCTAGGATCATAGTGGGCTTGTATTAAATACTATATAAATACATAATGACATCAACAACTGTCCAAAACTTAGGAAAATCAGGCCTTCGTCTTCAATCTGATGTAGTGTTATTTCTGTCATGTCTTTGAGTTTGTTAGGACTTACTTAGTTTGAATTCATCTTGACAGGTAAGATTGCTGTGTGTATATGCAAATGGCATAAAAGCCCCATATTTTTCTAAGGTAGTTGTTCACCTCACACATCTGCTGAGTCTGTCAGGCAAAACTCTTAGCTCAGAACTGAACTGGCAATTCCTCTCCAACTCTCTTCCTGTGGCATACAGAACTTCATTAAAAGTAATCTGTGGTTTTCAAAATAACTCTCAGTTCCTCCTCAGCTGCTATGCTCAAAGTTGCTTGAGTAAGGGCTGGTTCCAAGGTGGATGCTGTGCTGTGGTTTATACCTATTGCAATACTGATGCCCAGGAGCACCAGAACCTCTGAAAAGTAGGTTTTGCAGTCTGCCTGTATGACTTTACAGGCTGCAGATTACCTGTATTCTAAAAAGTCATGCTCTAGACCATGTTTTGGTTTAGGTTTCTTGAAGAATTTCTCTATTTATTTGCTCATTTACCTCTCTGTGAAGCAGAAGGGCAGTGACATAGATTAAGTGCATTTTCAGAAATCTTTGGAATACTACTTTTCAAGTTAAATGTGCCTGGACATTGTAATGAGTCTTTACATGAAACTAACCAGAATGATCGTGTCTGTCTTCCTGAGTAACCCTTCCATGTGATGAAGCCTGTCTTTTCTGGGATGGCTGAGCACCTGCTTGCCCATGAGATGTGCTGAGTGAATTCCTTGCTCTGCTTTGCTTGTGTGCATGGCCTTTGNCTTTGTTTTAACCCATGTGTATTCTCAGGGTTATTTTCCTGATTCTCTCCCTGGTCCCACTGTGGAGAGAGTGAATTTAATTGCCAGCTGGGGTTATCACAGAATCATAGAATATCCTGGGCTGAAAGGGACTCATGAGGATCATCAAATTCAAATCCTGGCCCTGCACAGGACACCCCAAGAATCACCCCATGTTCCTGAGAGCATTGCCCAAATCCTTCTTGAACTCTGTCAGGCTTGGTGCTGTAACCACATCCCTGGGGATCCTGTTCCAGTGCCCAGCCACCCTCTGGGTCAAAAAATTTTTCCTAATATCCAATCCTAAACCTACCCTGACACAGCTTCCTGCCATTCCCTCAAGTTAAAACATGACACCATGGTTCAGACACATACTGCACCCCAAAAAAAAATCAATTTGTTTTATTTTTCCTTGAAGAGTGAAAAGCAAATGAATATTTCAATTGGAATTAATTCTAAGTATTTTAGTTTGCTCTAAGGGAAGCAGGAGACAGCACTGTGTGCATGTCCATAATGAACATCAGCAATACTTAGTTCAAAATGAGTGTTATTACAGCATACAACAGGGTTCAGAGAAAGCAAAAAATTCAACACAAACAAGATAAAAGCATTAAAATTTGATAGCTGTATTATTTTCTAGACAGAGGGTAAAGACCCTCTGGAGAATTTGCAGAGTTCCCTGGTACTGCAAAGGATGTTTCAAAGTGCTTTTTTCTTAACCAAACAAAATATTTCAAAAGGAGAAAACCCCTTTTAAATTCCTCCATGAAATGAAAGTCTTTTCAAGGGTAGTTTTGCAGAATTAAACCATTAATTCGTCAGATTTCAGCAGCGTCTGATCTTTGAATAGTATGCAGGCTGTTTTCTGCCTGAAGGACAAGCAAAGCCACAATTCCTGCAAGAGGGTAGAGCTTAGAGCAGCAGGTAAAATTGTGCTGTATTTGCCTCAAAACAGGCCAGGTAACAGGGCTCCAACCATTGTCATGTCATGAATTCAAAATTAGTCCACTTACCACGGGTGTAATTTCAATCTTTTTTAATCTTTTTTCATCTTGCCAATAGTTTTTTTCCTGAGCTTGAGAATCCCTCATGAAACTGTTATTTTTATGGTGGTGCAGTACTTGTCCTCTGGGAAATCACACCTTGCTCTGCCAAGGACCCAAGTTCACTTTTCAGCTTCAGTCCAGTCCTTGGCCAAGTGTGTCTCCTGTCCTGTCAGTGACACTGCTACTTCTGTGACTGCTGTGCCCAGAGAAGGTGCTACCAGTGCAAATGATTTCTCTGTGTGTTGTAACCATGCACAAATCCTGAAATATGAGGCATTGAAGGACTGGGAGTAAGATGCTGATGTGCACCTTTTTTCTGTGCTGCCTTTATCCCTCACTACATTCTTACTGTTTAACTGTGCTAAAATGATTTACTACCTAAATTAAATTAAGGATGGATCCCATCTTTGTCCTTCCATTTTTTTCTCAGAATGACACTTAGAACTGGAGGCAGGTGAACAAGGAGAAAATCCTTGAAAAATAATATTGCTATTAAAAATAATTTAAGTGTCTCTCTCCCTAAAAACTAATCATTCCAAAAATTTTCAGGAAAAAAAAAGTAGGCTTAAAATTACCTGAGATAAAAGAAGGTCATATTAAAAAAGGATTTTAATAAAAGATTCTATTAGGAGTTTGGAAATTGCCCTCATTGTGGGGTTTTGTTTTAAGGAATTTTTTTAAAGCCCCTCAACTTCAACATTTAAGTTTTCAGGCTCTGGCCTCTGAGGGAAGAATCACATGCTGAATGCCTCGACTTCCTGAAGAAGATGTGGGAAGGGCAGGGCAATTTAGAGTTGAATCAAAAGCAGCTGAACTGCCAACCGAGAGATCTGCTATGGAGGGGGTGAGGAAAGATCTCATCAGTAGTGGGTAAGTACTCTGTTGGTTTGGAGCTTCACCCAGGGTTGCAGAGAGGCCTCTTCATCCAGCTTGGGTCCAGAGCCTAAAGGATATCACAAAAACTTTTTTTTTTTTTCCCATGCTTTGGTAATGAATGACAGAGCAGTGTTCACTGCTATGTTTGAGGAGAGCAGCAGCAGCAGAAGTACTTGTATAGGTGCGAGCCTCAGTGCTTAGGGGATTCTCAGTTAAGGGGAAATCACGTCCCTCCAGGCTGAAGTGGTTGCTGGTGTCTGCTTTTGAATTGCAGTTTCAGACTGAGAGGCATGTGCTCCCTGTAGCCTCTCTTTGCAATGCTAAATCTTTTATTGAGTCCAGCTCTCCATCACTCAGCTCTCAAAGATTCAAGATGAAGAGGGCAGAGCTGCTTTTTAGGGTCATTTGTTTTCTGTCTGATTTATTTATATTGGTCAATCTTCTATTGATGTACTATTACTATCAAAATACAAAGAGCAGAGTGAAGGACTCATCAAGACTGATGCTTTCAAGAATACTGAATTGTAAATAATAATGTATGTGTGTGTTTGCCTTGTCTGGTGTGTTTGGTTTGAAAACTAGTTGGTTTCTGGAATGCAGCGAACCTGTACATTTTACAGGATGCCCCTGTGAAGAAAATTTGAGAGGAGCTTTAAAAAGACAGCCAAATTACTTTCTTCTAAAGAATTTCTTTTTTTGTGTGTGTGGTCCTGAATTTAATAATCAATTTATTTCCCTTCTGTTGTATTTTCCTTTGCAACCCTGTGAGTCTTGTAAGTAGAACTGTGGTGATTATTTTAGGTGCAGATTGTAAATGTAAAGTTGGGGGGTTTTCTACAATTGAAATAATAAAGCTCTTTAACATATGGTAGGTGAATATCCTAAATATATAGATAACAACAAAAAAAAAGAAAGAAATACAGAAATTAAAATTTTAGTTGTATATGAATTTCATCTCTAAAAAGTCAGTGATTAACTTAGGAATACACTAACCAATTAGTGAGTATGTGAATGAGTGACATTGTCACGTATTGCAGGCATGAGGAATGTGTTATGCTCTGTTTTATATTCCTCAAACCATTTAGGAGTGCACACAATTTTTTTTAAATCCCAACAATAGTACATTAATGCACATTATCTGGTTAAGAAGCTGCAGGCATCTGTTTCAGTAGAATGCATATATCTATACACACAGCAGAATATGAATAGTTATTTTTCAGTCTTTGTTAAGGTTTTGGTAAAAATCTTAGCTATTCAAAACTGAGAGGCCTTGATAACCAAAGGTACAAAGGAGAACTGTAAAAATATGTGTATTCCCTATGTTTCCTTCTGCTTAGGTTACCAGAAGATAATCTTTCCCAGATGCCAGCTTGCTGTGGGCTTTTTCATAGCTTAGATCTCATAAGGTATCCTGTGTAATCGCATCATTTCATTGCTCTTACGGGGACATTGAATGATGTGAAAATGCAGTCTAAGGGCTGGTCTTCAAAAATTCAGGTGCTTCTTTTCTAGAGTCACTTATCGGTCAATTTTGGTAAATGCTTGCTTGATAATGTTCAGGTGCTTGGAGGGAAAACTGTGAACAGTATGCAAGTAGCATCAACAGGAAAACTTTGTGTTCCATTATTCATGTTGGATTCACATTTGCCCTCTCCTGAGGACCTCTCTCCCTTCTCTTCCCTGCAATTATAATTCAGTTACAACTTCCATATCTGCTCTCACACAGATCAGTTTTGGGTTCTTGGTTGTTTGGTTTTTAGAGATATGGTGGTTGCTAGTGACCTTCCTTTGCACTTTGTCATCTTAATCACAACTCCAGACCCTGGCAGTTTTTCAGTGAGAGGGAACTGCAAAGTCTATATAACTCTGCATTTACAGCTTGACCTATATTTTATTGTTTTTATCATATTTACAAAAACCTTCCTCACTGCTGAGTCCCTGCTTTGACAATGTGAGCTGAAAAACATCCATGGATGTAGAGCAGGAATGCTAAGTTCCTCATGTTATTGAATTAACAGGAAGGGGTGAAGGAAGCATAGATAGCATCTTTATAATTGAACCAAGGTGAAGCAGTTGTGATGTTCTGTGCTGTTGTGTTCCTGTCAGGAATCAGCTGCTGGGGCGTCTCAGTGTCAGCATGAATTTGTGTCCGCAGCCTCCTGAGAAATGCTGTGATCTGGTGAGGCCAGTGTGGTTCAGTGGGGGCACTGGAGAAAAGGGGGGCAGAACTCCTCAAAAGCTTCCCTACGTAGTTCTGCAGCCCCATCTGGTTTGCAGCTCAGAGACTGCAGCTTAGACTTGAGATTCAGAGGTATGAACGCACTCATTTGTTCCTTACCTGTAACTACAAAGAGACCACTATTGCTGTGCCTGGAACTCTTTCCACACCCAAGTCCCATTTAGATTGCCATTTATTAGATTATTTGAAGAGCAAGACACCTTACAAGTAATTATACCTTGGACACAGAGATAACCTGAGTTATCAGTCACCTGGGTTGATGAGGGTCTATGACGAATAATAAATCCTAAATACTCCTTTATTTCAAGGGAGTTGGCTGTTTTTTGTTTATAAATCAACACAAGAGTGAAGAGTTTTTGACAGCTGCCATTGCTGCAGCATGTTTCCAAGAACTTCTTGCTATACATGTTGTGAAAACAACTTGTTATGATAAAATAGATTTCCTCCATTTGTATACCATTTAAGGGTGCTCTTCAATTTCATTGAATTCTTCTCAAGTAATTTTTCCATTTAAATCTTGTGATGTAATAATCTAAAAAAACCACCAAAAACCCTTATGTACTTGTTACATCTGGGAACAAGTTTAAAAACTGAAAGATCAGGTTCACACAATGTCCATAAATTGATTCAATGAAGTTTTGAGTGAGATGTCAGGGGTTTAAGGTTGGTTAATTCTATATGCCTAAATTTATGCATATTTGTAGTTATATTTTGTCACATAATTTATCATTGTTCATTACCACATTTTGCTTTTAGCCTAATTTATTATCCCTACTTTTAACATTGAGTGTTACTTTGTACAAAAGTGGTCTCATCCAGACCTATCCAAACTCCTTTTTCCTTCTGGGTTTCATTCTACCTAGAGAGTAGGGTTAGATTATTTGGTTAAGGAAATTTTTTACAGACTAAAGAGGTTAAAAAAATTTTGCTCAATTTCTGGTTGAATAGGCTTTTAATTTTTAAAGAATTTTGGAACTGGCAGAGCCTGCTATACTGACAGTGTCTGAGGCAGCCATCATCTACACAAGCAAAGGGCACAAGGCAGCAGAGCAAAGTTTGGCTAAAGGTTTGTGAGCTCCTATTTCACTTGAATGTGTCATGCAATCCCATTAAAAACTATAATTATGGGCCAGAATCTGAACTTCCTTTTTTTACATTACTATGAGTCTTGTTCCTCAGTTACCCTCTTTACTCTGATAATTTTCTCTACTTCCAAAATATCCAAAGTTCTATCCATCACAGGAAAGAGTGGCAGAGCCTAGGGGCCTCATGCAAACTAGATTCCTGAAATGTTTTTATTACCAAAGGATTCAGAGAGAAACCACTGAGACCTAAGGACCTGGACACTCATCCTGCTTCTGAGTCCAGATATATCCAGAAAGCCTACCCTAAGGGAGACCCATCACTAGCCTGGTTGAACTTCATGACGACCCATCCATGTGCTACATTTTTTTTCTTAGTATAATCTGAGGATGCTGACACAGATCTTCAGCCCCATTTCCTTTTCTAGAAAAGTTCCCATTGATAGTGAAATAAATCACAAAGAAAATGATACCGCAAATTCTTTCTTCGTCATCCTAAACATGTTTATCTTTGTATTTTCTCCTATGTGATACTATCTCTCAGAGTAATTATACCTAAACAAATTTTTTAAAACTTATATGAATATTCTTCATACTATAGTGAGTTTGGAAATGGGAAATGTTTGCTATAAGTATCCTTATTGCAAACTTACTTCCTTCTAATCTCTTGCACATGCAGCTATACTATAGAAATATTAAAGTGAATTTCAATAATAAGAAATTAATATGATCCATTTATGGGTCAAATAGTAAGTTTATATGTTCTTTTAAGCTCTAAAGTGTTTTTTACAAATCATGTTATGAAAGACATAGAAGAATACTTGTAACAGGTAGTTCAGTAAGATAGACTAAAAGCTTTCAGATAATTTATAGACATTTTCCTTGGCAAAAAAATATACATGACAGTAATTTTTTTTATTTTAATTGGCTTTTTGGAACCCAATCCCATACATGTGCCATAGCCAGACTTAAATGTTAACTGAAATTAATATGAAGAATAGGCCTTATTTTTAGATCCAAAGCAACAAAATCCTGGTAGACATCATTTCACTTTGAGTGCAACTGTAAAACTCTCCAGTCTCACAGGTAATAAATAACAATTTGACAAGGCTCCACTTTATGTTATAGGTATTGAATCATTATGAAAATCAAGATCTTAAATTTCATCTTTAATTTTCTTTCCCTTTTTTGGTAACAGAATTTTGTTGATTTTTGTTTCTAAACTCTGATTCTGGGGTTCAGTGCAGCTCACTTGGCATTTCATAGTTTGGAAGTTCTTGCGCTTTGTTTCCATAAAGATTGATGTAGGAAGAGAAAACTACTACTCTGCCCTATACCCTACACATGTTAACAGATTATATAGATGAACTCTATGACCTACTTATCTTCCTGAAAGAAACAGAAATGACTTTGTCACAAGCTACAGAATATATGCAGGACTGCACTGGGCTCAGTCCCTACTGCATTCTGAACAGTGATATATTTTAGCATCTAATATTTATGTTCATTTCAACTTGTATTCTCATTTTTCATCTGCAATGCCCTTGGTCATTGTAGAAATTAGTTTTATTACAGCTTCCTCTAAAGGACATCCATGCTTGGAGGAAAAATAGGGAGGGAAAAGTCATCTGGAGGCATGGGCTCCGAATTGATATGTCAGGGAGGTATATCCATGAATTTCCTATTGAAGTATAGTGATCCATAATCTTCTCTTGTCATATGGATTTATAAATTACCTTCTTTTTTGGTATGTCCTTCAGCTATGCATGTTTTGTATCAAAACTCTGGGTTCAAGCCTGGGCTGGAACCGTCAGTGCTATGGAGGTCACCCTGGAAAAACAAAATAGATAGCAGTCTCAGTTAGCAAAGACTGCCCTTCCATTAGGCACAGGCATGGTCATGGCTGACACAGGTCCCTGGGAAGTCTGGTGGCGATATTTGTTCCTGTTCTGTGGGGCAAGGCTGGCACTGCCATCTGTCACTCACTGGTTTTGCATTTGTGCCTCATCTCACTTTTTCCCTCGACGAGATGTCCCTCCAGGCTGCTGCAGCCTAAATCTTAGCAGTCGGGTGCTACTTTTCCTGTGTCTAGCCTCTGAGCCTGCATGAAACCTTTATAAAACCTTCAGCAGGCCCTTTTCTCCTCTCCATTTCCACAAGAGAGACATTTTGAGTAAGTCAAGTTTCAGTAAGTGCCAGAAAACAGATGAAATTATAAAGCATTCTTCTAATGCCATATGAAGTTGTGGTAAAGGTGTAATGAAAGGGAAAAAAAAGCTGTACATTGCCAAATCTTCTACATTCAAATTGGATAAAAAAGATCTAAGTTCTTGTATAGCTGAAAATTTTTGTATCACTGGCACTATTAATCTGACATTTGGTCAAATTGCCAAAATCTTTTAAATATCTATGAACCTGTTTTGCAATATACTGAAAAAGGTCTTGCCCTTTAGACCTTTGTTGAAGAGATTATGATTTGGTGCTTGCTAAGTATTTCATACACATTTCAAAATTCTGAAAGTTATTCTTCTTCTGAGAAGGAGCTTGTGATTTTCAGTAGTGTCTCTATATTTCATTACAAGGAAGGAAAACAGGTAGGCACGCTGTATAATACAAAGCTACTTAAGAGAAGGTAAATGATGGACTAAAAGAAGTTCCAAGAATTCGAAAAAAATGGACAAAAATGCAAAATTGCAGTCAGTGTGCCACTTTCAGAAACAAGCAACTGGGTGGCAAAGTAAGGCATTTTCCCTGGGTCAAAGAACTCATTCTCCCAATATTTCAGGGTAAGGTCAGAGGTGGCGTTTGGAGTTTCAAGGGCAGACAGTGTCCTTGAGTCTGGCAGCTTTGTTTTGGGAGAAATCCTGCAATGTTTGCAAATTTAGGAGGTGGAACCCCACTGTTGGCCACATGTGAGTGGATGCAAATGGTGGCCATTTTCCATGGGGAAAAAGAACTTGTTCCTCCAGTGTCTGGGGATATGTCAGGTGTTTGGGGCTCCAAGGGCAGCCAAAGTCCTTGACTCTTGCAGCTTTGGTTTGGGAGAAATCCTGCAAAATTTGTGACTTTAGAATGTGGCAGCCCACTGTCAGCCACATGCGAGTGGATGCAAACAGTGGCCATTTTCCATGGGAAAAAGAACTCATTCCCCAGTGTGAAGAAAATTGTGATATTCTGAAGTTCAAAATGTAAAACCTGCAGTTCTCTCGTGTGTGGTTTTCAATGCCTTTCCAACTTTCTTCTTTTTCACTCTGTTCAGCTGCTTAAACTAATGCCTATTTTCAGCAGTTTTACTACTCTCAAGTAATTTTCAAATGACTTGTCACAGCATGCAGGTGTCAACAACAACCTGTAACCTACAGAATCCCTAAATAACAACAAAGCATTTTCTGTAATAATNTGTTAAATAAAAAACCCCCCCCCCCCCAAAAAAAATGGTACTAGATGAACAGTGTCACTAATTAAAATGTTTGCATCATTTTTTTTTTTTTTTTCAGTCTCCTCACCCCACCATTCTCCCTATCCCATGTAGTTTTGCAACCTGGATTATTTCAGTCCATTCCCTTAGAAGCTGAATTAATTCTCTGGGGAGGAGGCAGTGTAGGTGAGATATAAAAGCAAGACCAAGTTCCAAAGGTGATAAAACTGAGGATATTTTAAGCCAGGTTTGCTGCTAAAGGACATTTCTTATTGGAAGACGCACACTAAATCTCCATCGCCCTTGTTCAATCTGTGTTGCAGGTTATTTCCTCTCCTTTTCTCTCAGCTATGCTGGATACATAAGGGTCACTTTGGAAGACAAAATTATTGGTATGTTTAATGTCACTGCTTTATTAGGGGAAAACTGATACAAAACTCTTGCATTTCAGTATATTAAAGGTAAGATTTTTTTGCCCCTTCCAGTGCTGATTAGTAGGAAAGTCCAGAGGTGACCCTGTCTGGTCTCCAGGGCTGTATGGTTTATCACTGGGTCCTTCAGTTTTGTCTAGGCTTTCTAAATCACAATACTCAGAGGGAACTCGTGCAGGGTCTCACAGTGGTGTTTTGTACAAACTGACTGCTTGCAAAACTACAATAGAATTCCAAAGACCAAGCAGTAGGCAAGAAAAATGCTATTTTTAGCAATTCCCAGTGAAGGACTGGGGAGGAGTTGCACTAAGGAGGAAACCCACACAGCCAAGTGCTTGACTCTTGCAGCTAATAGGCAGCGCATTTTGTTTATTGTAGGGAAAAGTTCAGACTTGTGCTGTCAGGCTGTCTGTCAGAAGCTGAGTAAAGGCAAGGGGGTTCTCTGTTGGAGCAGCATGGGTTTGGGGTGCTGGTGAATTATTGAGGTACAGAGATAAATTAGAAATACTGCTGGAAGGCCAGTGCATGCTCCAGGCAGTTGCTTTCAGTACAGGCAGGACATGACTGGCTGCAGGCTTATCTTTCCAAGCTCACAGTACACTGTGGAATACTTTGTGTGTACCTTAGTTGTACCCGTTTCTGAAAATTACAGGCAGGAAGGAGGATTGCAGTGCTTTGTGATGGCCACAGCTTCTTCTGTTGCTACCCAGCTGCTGCAGGGAGAAGAAGTTCTTGGGCACTGCCCTGCCCTGCAGGCAGACGCTCTGAGGAGGAGGAGTTCAGCCAGGTGCCAGTGCAAAGGTCAGGCCTTAAAATTTCTGCACATACAGTAAAATCCTGTCAGCAGCAGACCCTCCTTGTGCACTGCAGATGGTTCTGCTGCGAGTAGTGCCTCCCAAGCCCACTGGGAAGACTGGAGGGAAACATACTGTCTTCTGCAAAGGTGTGCTGGAGTGTGGGCTGCAAGCCAGATTTAAAAACATGGACTGTAATGGATTAGGGCATGGCCTTCAGCAAAACGAAAATGAGATGTTCGGGAGAGAACTGTGATACCATGCATTGCATCTCTGATGGAAGAAAATGACAGTCCAGGGGACACACCTGACTATCTTCATTTTTATATAGTTCTTAATTTTTTTCAGACTGTATTTTTGCATAATAGGACTAACTAATAGTATTCTCTAAATGCAGCCAGACAAATTGTCACCCAGTATGAAATTGTGTTGATCAGGGAGTTTAAGTTATGGTTTTATACTTGTGTTTAGGGACTTTCTTCTGAAATAAGCAATCTAAATAAAATACAGAAGGACCCAAAGAGAGAAGGGAGTAGAATGAACATTGGGAATAGAAATGAAAAGGAAGATGAACACATAAAGCAGTCACTAGAAGGCAGCAAGTGTCATAGAACTTAGGAGAGACATGCAGCAAGGCAGAAGCAGAAAAAAGAGATGTGGAAAGAATAAAGAACAGGGAAGGTATGGGAAAACAAATATTGCCCATATAGCATGAGAAGAAGTAATCAAAGTCTAATATAAAAGAAGGCCTAGGAGAAAGCCAGATACCTAAGCGTATCAAATTCATAACAAAGAATCAAAGGAGAAATGAAATATTGAAGAGACCAGTAGGAAGTAAGAGAATAAACAAACTGCAGAAACACTTTAGGGATTTGAAAGATTTTTTTTTATGTCTTCTTCCTTATTAAGTCTCATCATTAACAGGAATACTGTTGGATCTTATTTATAGCATCAATATACTGCTGCTGTAAAATCTTCTCCAGTACTGTACCAGCAGCAGCAGCTGCAAGTAAATTTGAAAGCTTCAGCAGAGTAGTGCAAGATAAAGCCAAAATCAGCCATTCCCTTCTCTCATTTCCAATGATGCTGATCCCTCGGACTTCAGCAGATCAGTTCTTCTCTGCTAAGGGGCTTTTTAGACTCTCCAGCACCCTCATTGGAAAAATGTGCAGAGCAGGCGGTCAGAGTAACAAGAAGCCTATTATGGTAATGATTGATTAGGAGGAGAAGAGGAAAGCAGACAGCTAGGGAACTCACAGTTGTTAATCAGTGCTGAAAAGAATAGGATTAATACTATAAATTTAAAAATAATCATGAAAGAGGGCTATGGCTAATAACAGAAAGAGGAAAGGATAAAATGGGGGAGGGTAGGTGGGAACACTTCAAGTAATGGCAATAAGGAATGAATGCAGAGACTAGATACCATATGTAAATTAACCTTTTGGAGTAAGATAAATACTGCCATACACTAATGTCAGTTTTGACAGTAATAGTGATTAGTGTGAGTTAATAATTGACAACAAGGAACTACAGCTAGAGCAGAAACTGTCTGTAGGAAAGTCCTGTGACACTATTACTTAACTCAATTAGCTCAAATTACAGAGGTGTAGCTGAATAAGCAGTATTATGAACTGTGACTCACATAAGCATTTCACTCTGGGAAGGTAATTCAGAATCTACTAACTAGAAGCTAATAGCCAGCAGGAGCACATGCACAATTTATGACTTTCATTTAAACAGGACTGCTTAACACAAAATAGCTAGTTTAAAAATGAGAGTGCTTAAGTCTGTTTTAACACCTTTCTCAGCACTAGAGAAAAATCTGTGTTAAATCAAAACCATCTTTAAAACTTGTAAAACTCTCATTTTTTGCTACCAATGTGGACAAAAATAGATGCAGCTTCATCAACATCCTTATGTCAGAAAGGTGCCATTAGCTTTACTTGAACCATCAGCTAAGCTGTGGTTCGAAAGAGATACTAAAAATACTTCTGAGTGTATGTTGTTTCATCTGACATTGGCTACCAGGTTCAAATTTCCTACCACATTGATTCAGGTGGTGTTTCTACTGACTCTTACATCTGTCATCTCAAGCAGAGGCAGGTCGATTGAATCTAAAGGTGAAAATATTAATGTAGTGGCAAGCTTTCTCTAATAAGCTCTTCAAAACTCACCCCAGAAGAAAAAAATGCCTCAGTATTTATAATTGCCACCTCACGTTTACCAGCTATACAAGTGACATTTCTTAAAGCAGGATAAATTTTTCTCATCAGCACATCAACTGTCATGTATATCCATTCTGAGAAAGTCATTGTTTCTGTGGTCATCGAGGAATATGAGACCCCTTTATCGTATCTTCAGATTCTCACCTCCACATCACCAGGACTTGGGGGAACTTGGATAGGGGCAGACAGACTGTTGTTGATTTATGAGGCTTTCTGCTTTCAGCTCTCTTCTCATGGATTATTTCCTAAGCTTTCTCTCACTGTGTTTTGGGCATGCCACGTGTGAGAAAATATTTTTTGGTTTAATAATGGTATAAATTGAGCACTAAGCTTTCACAAACAGATGTGTGGAGCCATACACAATGCTGTGAGAGAATCAGATTGTCCTCAGAACATCTGCCAGATGTGGCATGCCCCAGGACACACCATTCTGTTCATCCCATTAATTGACAGTACAGCTTGCTGTGTACTTCAGTAAGTCCAAGTAGATGGCACTAGAGCACATAGTATTTCTTGCAACCCACTTTCTCCTTGGTTTTCACTCATTCCTGTGATTAAAAATATAATCCCTGCTTTGAATACACACCTGAAATGATGACAGCATAACCTTCTTGTTTTCAAGTATGAAAGACCACTATTGTTAAAAACAAACAAAGAAAAACCCTACAAAACGCTTTTATGTCACAGGTGTGCTTCTCATCTAATAACTTTTTCACAAAGTCTCTCTCTTATAACAATTGCAGGTGGTGTGGCACTATCTCATTTTAAAGCACTTGCTCAGAAACTATTTTCACGTAGTCTTTCTGCTGCACAAATAGCTTAGCAAAGAAAAAAAACAAACAGGTTTAAAGCACCTGGAAGTCTTTAGTGGAATATAATACAACATGTAGCTCAAATCTAGGTTGAGAAAAATTTCCAGAGCTGGGCATCAAAACATATCTAATGATTCAGGCCTAAACTACTGTTAATTTCTGTTTAAAAAAAATCACAAAAATGGATTTTCAGACCTATGTCTTAATGGTTTTCCTTAGGTCTCTATACTCAGTTGGTATCTGGAACATTTGGACATCTGAGGAAAGATTTGTTTTTGCACTTTGAAGTTCCTCAGGTGCCTGAATTTGCTTCTCAGCATTGTCTCAGCAGTCCTGACCAGACTCTGTCTCTCAGCATCAAGGGTATGTGCAAACAAGTTGGTGTTCAGACACTGGGTTTTGCCTTAGTCCCTGTGGAGCTCATTCTAGTAGGAGGGGCCCAAGTGTGTTTGCTGGTATGACTGACTTAGGCTTCTGAACTGAGACTGGAATTAGGGATTGCCAAATCAGGGAGATGGAGATCTTAGTCCAATGCCTCCCCTTCACAAGGATTTTAAACACCCATGTGTCACCTTCCAGGGTACTGACCTTGATATTAAAATGCTCTAAATAGGTGTCAGCAAGTTTGCTGGAAAAACTATGCTGTTGTGCAAAGGATGCAGAAAGGAGGCAGAGTCTCTGCAGAGAAAGAGTTCTGCTCACAGCCTGGTTTTGCTAACCTGGAAGGGAAGAGAACTGGGATACATGCTGCTGTGATCCACTGCTCCAGTTGTTCAAAAAACTCAGAAGAGCTAATGTATTTTTCATGTATTGACTACCCTCGTTCTGCAGGTGATGAATTACAGACCCTTTAGCAGCTCTGACACTCTCTCTAATTGTGTTTCCTCAAATTAGCTCAGAGCTCTGAGAAACTGGCATGCAGTGAGACAACTCAGTGGGAGTGTGGGATTTCCCTGCCCTTGCATAGTGTATAAAAAAAGGTTCTTTTCTACAATCCTTATGAGCAGATAGCCAGCTCTTGCCTAAAGCTGGTTGGAATAGATCCAGTGACTTCTGTGAGACTGTGCATGTTCACATCAGCTGAGAATCTGACCTGAAGTATTATTAAATTAGGTATTTCAGTTCTATAAACAGCCCTGCCCTGCTGAGATGATGTGCCTGGTTCATGGGGCCTGTTTTGCTGCACAGGGCAGTTGATGGGCAAGATAACCAGTAGTCAGATCATTAAAACACAATAAGACATAAGGAAGGCAGAAAATCAGCTGGGATCCTCCCTATCCATTTTGTGCCCCACCATACTCTGGCAATTCCTGCGGACAGCTGGAGACACACGAGGATGTCACCTCCTGGCTGCCATGCCATACCTTCTCCAAGGAGAGCAGCAGCTGAAAAGCAGATTGCCTTCCTGAAAATGGGGCATCCTGTCAGCGGGAAAAGGAAACCGAACAAAAGGTCTGTGTGAAAATAGTGCAGTCATCCTCCAGCATAAGGTATATTCAGACCAATTCTTCATTAACTCTTTTAGATAACTGGTCCAAATAAAAGCAAGCAATATGTGAAGCAGCAGGATATATGTGGATATTTATGGACCTCTGTTCATTCCTAAAGCAAGGCTTTTCTTGTAGGTAATGATTTTTTCTACTGTTCACAGTAGAAACATTGGAGCTTCTATTTGAAAAGAAGTTAAAACATACCAGAATCTTTTCCCCAAGTGATATTTCCCAGAACGATGTAATAGCAACATCTCTTTCCTAGACAAAGAACTGTCAGGGCCAAGCCCATTTTTGTATAGTTAGAATTAGAATTGTTTTCTCTAATATATGGTACTACCTTCATCTAAATTTAATGTCCCCAGTCCTTTCATCTCCAGTCATGCTAGAGGTCTTTCTGCACCTTTACAAATCTGCTTTCCGTTTTTACTACATTGGGCATGCGAGTATCAGCAGCTGCCTTTGTCACCTCAGTGTTTGTGCTGTTTTCCAAATCGCCTGTGAGTAGTTATCTAGCATAACTTGCTTTTTGTCAATAAAATTGTGCTAAAAACATATGATGCATTGGCTGAGACCCTTTTGCTCTGCTGTCAGTAGAGTTTTCCTGTTGACTTTAATGGGGCTAGGGATGGATACATCAGGTTTACGTTTTTCCAGCACTTCCTTTGTTTGATTTTTAGAAAGACAGAAATTAAATTTTTAGCTCTTCTCTTCCTTTTTTGTTTTTCTCATGCCTATAAAGCCTTAAATAAGAATGAATCAGGTTTAAGAGAATGTAACACACTCGGGGCCTTCATCGTGGTTAATATTTTTTTGCGCTGTTCTGCCTTGCAATACATTATTAAGGACAGTTTTCAAAACTTTGTTATCTTTCCTTTAGATAGGCAAGGTTTCATTTTTTGCAGTTAGATAATAGCAAGCACTGGCAAAAGGACTGGAGAATTATTTAGCAGAAATATGAAGTCATTTATACTATGTAAACTGAACTTAACAAGGTCTGAAAATTCCTATTTGTAGTAATGCTTAGCACTTATACAATGTCTTACATCTTCCAGAAAGAATGCAAATATCCACTAATTAATCTTCACACCTTATAGGTAACCTGGAGCTACCATTCTTATTTTACATGTGAGATGGTAATTTAATATCCCATCTCATATCAGCTATGGGCTCTTTGCATTTCTCTGCAGGAAAAGCTAAAGGTTCTGGGTTGGTTTTTTTTTATTCACACTACCTGCTTTCAAAATCGTCAAAGCCTAAATTCTGACGCTTCTTCTCACCTCATCACAAGCTATAAATATAGACTTTACATGTTTAGCCATTTTTGGAAACACGCTATTTCTTTTTACAAAATAGGAAGAAGTATGAAATTGCATATGTAACTCAAAGGAAGTGTAGGAACTTCAGCTAGAAAATATGTAACAGTCTGTGAAAATGTTACTTTTAATTTTTATTTTAGAAAATGCATAATGACGCACTTTGAAATACAGCTACATGTAGCTGATCACTTGGTCCTTCCTTTATGCCTTTTTGGCAGCAACCAGAATTCACAAATATTTCCCAAATATTCCTTTCCTTTGTAATAATTAAAAAATTTAGTTAAAATGAGTTTCAAAGGTATTCTAGATAGTTTCCCAATCTTACTACCAGTTAATCTAACACTAACTGTTTTTTATAACTTTCCTGCTCATTTATGATTTAAAGTGCCCAAAGTCTACAAGTAGCTCTTCAGTATGCCAGGAGCCCTCTTAATATCAATCAACATTGCACATGTTTTAAGGGTGCAATTTAAGTGCCTCTTTAGACGTTTCTAGGTTCATGTTTTATGGCAATAGCATGGCATGTGTTAGTGTGATGAAGAGGAAGGCAGAGTAAGAATAATTAATAATTACTCCCAATGGACTCTAAATCTGAGGAGACGGGTGTAGCAGGGTTAGTCATCTCTAATGTGAGCTCTTTTTTTTTTTTTTTTTCCAAATGGAAAAGACCAGTGTCTTAAGTGATGCCCCAGACATCATGCCAGGGTGAACACATGCAATCTAACTCACAGAATGTGCACATGGGCTCAGGTTTTCAGAAGTGATTTCTCAATTAGGGAGGCTGCTCAGAGACTGCATAACCTTAGTCTTCAGGACCAGTTAGTGGACTCTGTTGATGAAGGCTACTTTCGTTAACATACACTGCTTCAGACTGCCTCATATGTGAAGGACAGGGATAGTTATCCAAATACCTCACTGTCCCATCTGTCCTGTCTATTCTGCATCCTACCCAAGAACCTGCTTTCCATTTGTTTTCAAAGCTGCAGCATGTAGTTGTCAAAGTCCTAATTTTCCTGTTACCCAAAATGTATCATGTTTTAGGATCTGATACTTAACTTTTCTATACTTGTGTTTCAAGCTGGTTTTCTCTGTTTTATTTCTTGACATCCATCAGACCACGGTGGTTAAAGATAGCTGTGTATTCCTTATGGTGCTGCTACCAGTGGTAAAGGTGACCTGATATGCTGTTTTCCTTCCTTCTCATCCCAACAGGTGCTAAATTTGTCTCCCATTCAGTGACTGCTATTTGCCTCGTGGTGTTTGGCATCTGCCTTGCAATCTCCAAATGAGCCAGTGAGGTTTTCTTTGGTGCCCAGCCACTTCTGATAAAACAAGCATGTTTTTGGTGGGTGGCAATGGCAGGTTAAAACACTGTCTTTGTCCTGTGAGCGCTTCACTGACCCAAATGACAGCCTCTCCATACACACTTCTGGGTTGTGGTTGTTGTGTGATGCAGGAGCTATCTGGAGAAATGCTGGGCAGAAATGAAGCAGACATTTCTAATTAGTCCAACAGCTTGAAAATTTCATATTAGTTTTAGACTTCAGTTTGTGTTGCCATAGTTGCACACACACTCTTGATGTGTTTAATTTTACCTTCATCCTTAACTGGTCCTTGCCAAAGGCAGCATAGAAATACACATGGTTCAAATTTTGCATGGTTGACAATCTTGGTATCCTAAATATTTATAAACATTTCAAAGGAATGTTGGAACTTAAGAAGGGTTGCCCACAACTTTTTTCAAAAGCTTTTATATTGTTGACTGTTGTAGCACTGACTGTTGTGCAAGTACAATGTCACTCAAGATTATGCAATTTGTTAGAAACTGTCACAGTCCCAGACAAACCAAGTCACTGCTCAGTGCTGCTGGACTGCTGCAGGTTGAGGAGTCTTTAAAGCCCAGGACAAATGTGCAGCTTAAGTAAAGGAAAGTGGCTTTAGTTGCAGCTGAAGAGGCTCTTTTTCAGCTTGCTAGTAGGAGGTTGGGCTGTGATGTGAGACCTGCTAATGGAGCAAGATATTTGAGAGGTAAATGAAGTAATATTCAGATGTGTAAATGCAATTAAGGTTATTTGTAAATGAGACTTTACATATCATGGGAGATTAGGGGCTGAATATGTAGACTGGGTGATGGACTCAGGTATTTGGGCACCTTCCATCAAAGAAACAATCCTGGTACATGCACTCAGTACATAGAATCCAATTTTTTATGCCTAAATGTATGGAAATCGATTGTCCTTGAGTGTCTGATTCATGCCAAGCACAAAGCCAGGACTGACAGGCTACATGGAAAGGGAAAACATTGCAATGGGAAGGGAAAGATGGTAGAG
>VZTR01021064.1:35664-48988 GCA_013400775.1 Chaetops frenatus | reverse complement strand
ACCTGGGGGTTGATTTTGATTTTGTTGTTTTTTGTTAATAAACTATTTTTATCTTTGAAGTTTAGGCCTGTTTTGCATTTCTCTTAATCCTTATTCTCATGAAACCACTACACTGCACTCTCGCCTGGTGTGAGCAGGCGAGCAGGTGAATGTGAAACCACTACAGGGAAAAAAAACCCAAACCTCATAACCTTCAAATTAAGCCAATTCCTTACATACCAAGATTTCCTTCAGCTTGGAAGAGTGTGATCATAGGGAAGTTGCTATCTTTAGGTTTCTCAGGGATTTCCTAACTAGAGAGAGGGATCTGTGCCTTCCATGTTAAAGTGCTTTGAAGCAGTTGAATGAAAATAACAGGAATTTACTGCTTTGGTAAACATCTACAGTTTTCCGAAAATTTGTCAGTGGCTGAACTGCTAACAGTACATATCGTAAGAGAAATGCCTATTATATTTCACTTGTAATATGATGCCTAATTATACTGCTTATCCTCCTTGAAACATTTCACAGCAATGTATAATATGTAATGTCCAATAGAATGTAAAATTGATCCAGGAAATGCTAATTGTATCCACTTTAATCAAATGTTAAATACTACTGTAATGTGCCACATTAAGGAGATACTTGCTCCGTGTGCCTAATCCCAGCACAGACTGCTCCTAATTTTCTGGCATGACCTTGGAAACACTGCAAATGATCTGTCTTCTCACATTCCCTGCATCATTAAGAACAAAAAGGGAATTATACCTTGCTCTCCAAAGTGTTTACATCCAGCTGTAGCAGCATTGCTGGGAGGAGCAAGTCACTTCAGGCTGTTTTCTGAGGTTGCACTGGAGTAGCAGAATGCATTTTCATTTTTAAGATACTGCTACTTAAGTATTATTTGGATAACAAATTGACCTAACCCAATTGCTGTTAATGAGTTCCAGTGCCTGTAAGTCAAACTTGCATGGAAAAAAGAGAACATGAAACCCAATAGTTCTCTAGCTGTGAGAGCTGAAAAGGGATTGATTCCTTTGTTCAGTGGCCTTTTGGCCTCTTACTTTTTTCTTCCTGGAGAACACTTGTTGACTGGGGCAGCTGTGATGGAGAAGCCTGTGTGCAATAGCCTGGCAGGAGAGAAGCATCCTCCTCCTGTCTGAGGTTTAGCCTGTAGTTAGTTGATGAGCCTGAACAAATCACCTTACCTACTGCAGCCCCACAACTTCTCCCCACAAATTAGAGGCAATAATACTTTCCTACACTGACTGGGAAACAACAAATCCATACTTCATTACCAAGGAGTGCTTAAGGGCCTGCTTCATGCAGTTAGGGAGGCACATCTGCATGCAGCAGAGGGTGTTCTCCGTCAGTATCCACCCGTGGCTGCTTCTCTGCCTCTTTTTTCCCCATAACTGGGCAGACTATTCTGCAATGGTTTAGACTGAGAAAAAAAAAAAATTTGTAGCAACTTTATGGTTCAGTTAGAGGTGCATCCTTGTACCTGTCTCAGAAAAGAGAGGCAGTCCTTTATGTCACTTATATCTCTTTAATATGCCAACAAATTATGCTATATGTTTTAATTTTTCACTTGATCCTGGTACTTCAGAAGTGAGTTTGAAATGCTTTTCTCCTTTGAGAAAATGTAAGCTCATTTCACTAGACGGCCATGTATATTACTGACCCATGTCAAAAGTGAAATTCACCTGCCAAATAGCCTCCTATGTATCTCTAGTGAAGATTTTTTACTGTTTTCTGGCTTGTATCCTTTTGTCCACTGCATTGGGACAAAGACGACCCTAGATTTAGTGTGTAAAGCCTTGGTTTTCCACCTCTGGGATAATGGCTCACATCCAACTTGACCCTCTTAAGTGCAGTCACTGAAACAGATGGAGATGAGGCTTGGGTGGGCATAAATCTGCCCAGTTATGAGGATGGTTTGTAGCAATTTGAACTCACTAAACACAGAAGGCAAAATATACTTAAGTAATGGGAACCACATTGAGTACATCCTTCTGAGGAACACCAGTACATGCACAGGAAAGAATAAGGAATAAAAAGGTTTTCAGAAAACTCACTAATTGGGCTGGCTCATTTTCAGAGAAACATGGAGTGGTGGGAAGGTAACAGGGCTTCCTGTTCTGCACTGCAGCATCTGAAGTCAAAGGGGATTGTACTGAGCCTACGTAATCTTCTCTGTATGATGCTTCTGATGATCACAGTGTGGAGCTCTGATTAATTTAAGTTAAAGGTGCTTGAAGAAGAGAAAGAGGAATTCAGAATTTAGATATAGGGAGCAAAAAGGAGATCTTTGATATACCTGGGGCTGTGGAGACAGCTTTTGGTTTTCATCCTGAAAATTTGTAGGGAATGTTCAAACAGTAGTGAACACTAGTGCCTTCAATAACAGGATTCTCATTGGATATGTAGAATCATTGCTATTTATTCCACAACTCATCTACAAGTTCATGGGCTTTAGTCAAAAGTAAAGGTGTCCAATCTGAGTAGTTTAGGAGTCTTTTTTCTAGGATTTTTGTATAGGCCAATTAGGGACGTTTCTGCAAGTTTTTAAAACTGCAAGTTTGTGTTCTGTGATCTTTAAGAAGTGCAGCTGTGCTTATAAAGGAGGGGGGTAATTTTTTTTATTTAAATACCTTCAAATTCTTACTCCTTGCCTCAGGTAGCATTATATCTTTTGTTCGGGGGCAGGGGAGAAGTCTGTTGGTTTGTTTGTTGGGGTTTTTTACCACAGATAGTTTTTATTTTCCACCCCATCACCCTGAGTTACTGCAACTAACATACTTGAGTTTCAGTTCTGCAGCCTTTAATTGCTGATGTTAGCAGTTCTCTTTTGGTTTTTGATCCCACATCTGCAGTTTTCTCTTAATCTTTAAATTGTGTTTTGAATGCTGGAATAATTATATCAGTAGCTACCAGGTTAGGAAAGTTGGAACAGCCATTTAATCAAGCTGAAAAACCCTGGCTTGTAAGGGCTGTGTGGTCTGCTGGTTTTTTCCTTTTTCTTTTTTTTTCCTCAAGTATTTTTCAGAGGCACCCTAGGGTCCTAAAGATAATATTTTGCTTTTTAATGGTAGAAAATAAAGGTTTTTTTATTCTCATTATATGTGTACAGACACATTTCTTGTCTGTTGTTTTCTATACCAATATCTATAGGCCCACTTTGAGAAATTTATAAGCAAAGAGAACTAGCTGGATCATTAAAATTAACAATTTACAATTTGAAGTCTTTTAAGATAGTTTTAGTTTCCTTCTGACCCCACTTGTATGTGCAAGGAAGTAAAGTTTTCTGAAAGTCATTCTTAGTTAAGAGTAAACAAACAAGCAAATGAACACACTGCAGGCAATCTGCTGCAATTAATATGAGAGCTGTCAGGGGGGTATATTATAATAAAATGAACTAACAATGCTATTCAAAGGCTAAAGCTGAAGTTTCTACTCCAAGGAGAAAATTATATTTATGCTGATTATGACTTGCTCTTCAATGACAGGCTTCTTTTGTGAGAGATAAATTTATTTTGTTTTTTGCGGAGATGAGGAAAAAAAACCTGTTCCTTTCCTTGAAGGAACTTACTTAGAACTTTAAATTACAGTGCCTGATACATTAGGCAATAGAAAATAATAAAAATAAAACAAAAATAGAAAGCTCACAACAAACACGCAACAGCTGCTTCTGCTGTATATTTAATATGTACAGCTCTATTAGATTGGTTTATTAATCCATCTGCAGGTATCCTGCAACAGGGGCCAGATGGCTCAGGAGATGAATAACAGCATAAAAAGGTTTGCAAGTAGCAATCTGCTGTAGGTCAGAAATAGCCAAATGATGCTGCCTTCAGGTGTCTTTTCAGCAAGCAGCAGGGATGACTCTGGAGGGACGGTCTCGCTCCTGAGCCTCTTCCTGTACCACCAGAACTGCTCCAAGAATTTCTCCCAAATGAAAAGGAAAACAAACTAGAAATGGTGACAGGCAACCAGGCAAGTGCTACCTACATGTCGGTGATGATGCTCCCTGGTGCAGGATGTTTTATTTTGGGATAAAGCCCAGCAGGTGACTCCATAAGTGGCAGTGGATCCATGTTCACAGCTGTCTCCCGGGCTCTGAAACGTGCACACAGCAGGCTTCCAAAAAGTGGCATCAAGGTCTATGATGGAAACCTGCCAAGGGATTGCATGTTTTGTACACACCATAATACAGGGATTTGTGCACACAGTAATATAATAGACTCCATTTTTAAACTTACATGATCAAGTCTGGTCTCGAATTGTAAATTGAAGTCATTCTTTTAGCTGGATTTTCTGAAAACCTAGGCAGCAAGTATTAGGAAAAAAATGAATGCAAGGATTTGTGACTGCTTCTATGCATTTATCTTCTGAAAGTTTAGAAGTGATTTGTTGTTCTGAATTTATGATTATGGAAACTGGTATTATTAGGTAACAGCAGGCAAAAAAAATGAAAGAGATGGTACCACAGTATTAATAAAGCTGATATAAAATGAGTTATATAGATGTAATATAAACATGATCCTGCTTTCTCTATTTGATGGGACCATAAAAAATCATGGTAAGATTAATCATATGACCAAATGTGCAAAAACTCAGTTTCATAGTCAGAGCATGCTGCAGGTGTATTTCTTCAGACACCCTACCTATGTGTGAATTTTACTCACACATATTACTACCTTTTCACTCAGAGTAGTATGACATAGTCATAACATAGGACTTGTATCAGATCCCTTGTGTCAGTCCTGGTTTCAGACATCAAAAGTCAAATTAATTGGTCCTGCCTCTTGGGCCCCAGGAAGGCAATCCTTTGCCTTTATTCCCTTGAACTGCTTTTGAAATTAAGGGAGAGATACTACCTGGACTGTAGGCTTGCACTCGTAGGCCTGTTCTGGTGTTAGCTAGGCCAGGTGTACAACGACTCAGAGAGCAAATGATGCATGTGTGTGTAAAGGGGATTAACTACAGCATGAAAACAGACTGTAAATGACTTTGCACCCATATGAAGGGAGATGCTGCCTGACACTGGCCCATTTTAAGTCTGGAAGTGTGCTTAGAAGAGCTGTTGAGGGTGGTCTAGGGAGGTATCCATGACACCAAGGTAAGTGGTATCTCTGTCTCTTGTAACACTCCAAGGCTCACTTTGTAATAAGTCACTCTGATGACTATTTAGTACAACCATTTCCTGTTACTGTACTTCAAACAATCCCTTGGTTTCCTTGCTTTTCAGGACATCTGCTGAAACTTAAATTCCTCATCCCCAAATGCTAATGGATACAGCTCTCAAAATAAACAAAGAGTGCCTTAAAATTAATTATTATTTTGGGATTCATGTAATGCTGGTTCTTTGTGTGGCTTTTTAAAATTATTATTTGTTTGTTAGGCTCTTCATCATGCTTTGTTGTTGCTAGTCTGGCAGGTTATAACAAAGACAGAAGATCCTGAGATTTCAAATAGAAGCAGGGACAGGGCTAGATTCAGAGCCACAGCTACATGTGTGTAATTCTTGAGAATGATTCTGTTGAAGCACACCAGCCTTGTGTTTGTGGGTGTGTGTCCATGTGTTTCTCACCTCATGAACGTTAGTGAAGTCAGTGATGTTAAAATGCAGAAATAAAGGCCAGATATTTAAGTCGTTTAAATGGATTCAACTTCATAGCTTCCCTGGACTGTTAGCAGTTTGCATTTGCTGAGGATTTGACTCAGTATACTAAGTCCAAATATCCATGAAAATAAAACCTGTTGAAACAATAAAAAAATTAAGACCCATGTTGCGTAATTAATTGTAAATCTTAATTCTTCAATGAAATAAGAGAATTTGACATGAAAATAAAACTTTAATACTGTAGATGAAAAGGGCAGTTATTAATATTATTGTTAATATGACCAGACAGTAAGAACTTGTCATGGGTTTGTTCGAAACCGGGCAGAAACACCATTTAATGTAGCGGTTTCACATTCACCTGCTCGCCTGCTCACACCAGGCGAGAGTGTAGTGTAGTGGTTTTATGAGAATAAGGATTAAGAGAAATGCAAAACAGGCCTAAACTTCAAAGATAAAAATAGTTTATTAACAAAAAAACAACAGAATCAAAATCAACCCCCAGGTGGTTTCTTCTTCCTCCCCCCAGCCCCTCACCCATGATGGTTCCTTTCTCCCACCTCATTTATCCTCCTTTACCACCATCCTTCTCACCAACAACACAGAGAAACAAACTTAGAAAATCCCTGGTCAATTTACCACTCTTAAAATAGGCTTTCATCAGTCCAATTGGAAGAAGAGTCTCTCTTGTCTCACTATGGAGATTTTCCCACAAGAAACACAAGTCTCTCGTGGAGTTCATGTCACCGTGAACTCCCGCCCAGAAAGGATATTAGTTCACATGTGACACAAGTCTCTTCCCCTGGTTACAGCTTTTCCCACAACTGTCATCCAAGGGCTCATTCGTATACTATGGGGTGGAGTTTTAAGGATGAGTTGTCCTGGTAGGAAAGCAAAGGTCTTCTCTCTCTGGAAGCAAGGTTTCTCATTCCTGGAACAAGAGGTCCTCTTCTTCTATCCCCGAGGGCAAGAGACTCTCATCGCTCATCTCTGCAGCCTGGTCCCCCATCTTTCTCTCCCTCTGGTCAAATTCGCACGGTATCACAACTGCTTCAGCTTGCTTTAGAACTAAGTGCCTTTGCTCAGGTTACAAGCAGAACCTTCACTGCATCTCCCCCAAGGTATTCCGTGAGTTACAAGGAGCAGTTCATCACCATGGCTTTACAAAAGATTTTCAGCTTAAAAGCATCTCTTCTTTCTCCCCTCCTTTAGTCTTTAACTTTTTTTCTCATTGACTTAGGAGCTTCTGAAGCCTTCTTCTCTGGCTCAAATCCCGGTAACCGCAGGCTGATCTCTCTCTCTCTCTCTCTCTCTCCGTTGGGGGGAGGGGGGGGAAGCCCAGCCCGGGAGAGGGGAGGGCCGGGAGCCCCCTTCTGGAGTTCCATTCTCCTCTCCCTCAGGCAGGGAGGGGGAAGCAAAAACAACCTCAGAGCAACAGCAGCACTGCCCGAGGCAGGGGAGGGGAACCCGGCAGGGCCCCCGGCCGCAGCCCCGGCACGGCCCCGGAGCGGCCGGCCGGGGCCATGCCGGAGTTACCTTCCACGCGGACGGACGGAAGTCGAAGAGGGCTTCCAACTTCCCGCTCCTAAAAAAAATGTAAGCTTCACAAAGACGCCTCTAATTTCAAGTGGCTACATGAGGTGCCCATCTTAAAATTAGCCAATCCGTGGGCTCCTCACCTCTGCTGGAAACTGTCCCGGCGGAAGTAGGAAAACAAAGAACCCCCCCCAGGAAGGAGAAAAAAAAAAAGTTGTTGTCCTTTAAACCACAACAGAACTATTCAGTGAAACATGAACTAAAAGACTTGGGGATGTAAAAGTAGTTACTGTTCAAGTTCAACATTTCATCCTGTATGAATTCAGGTGGAATAATCAGATTTCAAGTGTTAAATCTGAACCCAACAAGAATTTGTTTTTACTATTTAGTAACTTCTAACTAGATCTCCTCTAGCAGATAAGTAATTACCATATCTAAAAACAACCCCCCTTTTTTTATTTATTTAGCATGCATTCAGGCTGTTATCTACCTTAGACAAAATAAGATAAGGAGAGCAAGAAGGTTTTTGGCTAAAATTGAGTGTATTTGCCTGTCCAAGGCAAGAATCTAATCCAGTGCTTTTCCAGCAACTTCATAAATATAATTTCATAGATCAATAATTATTTCATTTTAAATTTGCTGCATCTATCCTTCGTTCATCGTAGGTGTCCTACCTATAGGGAGCTCTGAAGCTGCCTGTTTGGTGTTCCCTGGACAGCTGCAGATGGTCACTATTTTCTCATCTTTTAGCTCCTTCAGTGTCCATTGAGTGGGTTTTTTTATGGAGATTCTATTATGTCCTGTAACTTTCCTCCTCTGTTCTCTCTTGTCACTACTTATCTTCATCACATATCTCTTTCAGTCAGTCCCAAAACCTCACTCTTGCTTTTTGCTGTATATCTCCTCACTGTTCACACATGGGTAATGCTTCATTCTTCCAATCATGAGTTACTCAGTCACTTTTAATGCATGGGAATAAAAAAGGCTTTTCACGGTGCCTGCTATCAAGTGCATTTAAAGGTCTGTATTCATGACAGAGAGTAAAAACTATGGCTGGGGGCAATTAAATGCACTAGTGAAGCAGAGGAGTTTCCTGACTGCAGGGTGCACATGAGCATAATCCATCCAAGAGCTGAGAAAGTCTTATCCTTCACGTGAGGCCACGGGGAGCTGAAAGTCTCTCAACGCTTTGCAGGAGCGAGTAATGAAATTTATGGAGAAGCCAAGGAATATCTGGTTACGATGACTTTATGAAACATTACTCTTGCCTTGTAGGGGCCCACAGGTTTTATGATGCTGCTTTGGTCAAGGAAACACCATTGTCAACATAGTAAGAGCTTTGGCAGCACATCAGTTAAGAGATAAAAATGGAAAATGCTCTAGTGAGACCTAGATTTTGCTGGTTTCTCTGATGCCTTGCTACAGCACTGGCACCGCTCTGCTCTTCAGTGATGAATAAAAGCAAACACCACATATCCACAGCAGTAGGAGTGTAATAAATCTACACAGCTGTGCTAATGATCCTGCCCCTTTTATTTGGTACATGGGTTGAGGTGGTTAGTTGTTGTTCAAATAGCTGGAATAGCATCTCAAAGTATGATTCTCTAGTCTGAATTTGTTAATAAGCTAACTGGTGTGCATATTAAAAAAGATTCTTAAGGTATTTACACATGTTCAATAGAAGATTTTCAATCTTTCATCTACTTGGCTTCAAAAAAAAAAATCAATTAAATGAAATAAAATGCCATCTACAAAGGATTAGTGCTTGCAGAGGTTTCACTGCACTAAAGATTTTCCAAGAAGAAAAGCTTAAACTGGTAGATTTTGTTGTTGTTGGTTTTTTTGTCTTAACTCCCTTAAATATTTTCAGATGTGTTTCAGTTAATTTAAGTGTTCCACTTGTGTATTCCTCTGCCCATCTACTTCTTCGTTCACCAAACAAAAAATTCGTGTGCTAACCCAGAAGAATATTGTAATATCTTGAATTCCATTGAAATCTTGAGAATGTAGATAAGCAAACATAATAGAGGTTTCAAGGATATGCAGCATGCTTCTAGTAAGAGTGGATCATGAGCAGTAGAACTGTTTCAAAATTAACTAGTTCCAAAATAGCAAAATCCTGCTCTATATTCCTTCCAAAAAAAACTTGCTTGGATTATTTTCTGGAACACCAGCTTCATCCAAAAATTATGCCATTCTGTGTTTTTCATCCTCCTCTCTCAATTTGTCTTGCTGACCAGCACTGGGCAGATTTAGTGTCCAGTGTATTCCTGCACTGAAAATGTTAAATATCATGATACACTCAATATCCAAAGGTGCTGTGCCACTGTATTTCTTCTGGTGGTTAGAATAACAGTTTCTGACATAATTAATTCCTCAATTCCCATTCATTTGGCCATCCACACCAATGAGAAAGGTGTCCTATGTTGGTATCCTCTCCTGAACATAGGGAGAGTTCACACCTGTTGTGCACAGACACAGATTTGAGAGTTGCCTCATGACTTAAGCACTGAATGAGATTGATCTCTAACTGCAAATATTGTTTGAACAAGATGGTCCTCAAAAAACAATTAATATGATACTTCAGAAGGATAAATATGCTGCTGATTAAAAAAATTATTGCAAGAGTTTTGCTAAAAGGAACGTAGCTGATATGCATATGGAAGGTTTTGCTAACTGAATTTGCTACTGAATGCTCCTAGATGACCTTACAGGCTGATTTAGCTCCACAGTCCTTCCTGCCTGCCTGAAATTTGTATCAGTGTTTCTGTTGCCTTTCCATAAGTTTGCATGTATGTATGTTTGGACCTGGAGGGCCACATTCAGTGAATGTGATTTTTTTCTATAATGAAATGGGGCAGGACTTGAATAACATCTTCAAAATTAGGTTGGATTAACCATCCAAAAAAGCTGTGTTTCTCAGAGTTGATTCCATGCCTGATGGATTCCAATTCAGTGGAGCTTATGTATATAATGTTCAGATCAGAATCATACTAGGGGAAAAAACAGTGAAACACTATGATTGTATTGAGGTGGAACAATTATAATATAACTAACTACACTGCTTCAATATTAATTTTTATGAAAGACATTCATTATGCTCTTCATCTGGTAAGTTGCTCTCACTTAAGCCTCATCCAGTGTTCAATCTGTGATAGAACATTGGGAAAAAAATCATAAAAATATTAAGTGCTCTCATTATGTTTTGGGCAGCTTGTATTGATAGTGAATAGTACACTTCATTTACAACCAAGCTTACCATTTTTGCCACTTAGGCATAGTTGCCGCTCCTCTGAGTCTTTGCTTCTAAGAGTTAAAATGACAATTGCTGTGAGAGAACAGACTGAAAACTAAAAGGCCCTTGACTAGCCTACATTTTTGAGACCAGCACTGGACCCTTACCTTAATTTATTGGACAGATAACAACAGCTAGACACACTGCATGGCATCCAGCATTACATACAACACCATCCAGCACAGTATGTGTTGTGGTTTAAAGGACAACAACTTTTTTTCTCCTTCCTGGGGGGGTTCTTTGGTTTTCTACTTCCGCCGGGGCACAGTTTCCAGCAGAGGTGAGGAGCCCACGGATTGGCTAATTTTAAGATGGGCACTTCGTGTGGCCACTTGAACATTAGAGGCGTCTTTGCAAAGCTTACATTTTTAGGAGCGGGAAGTTCAGAAGCCCTCTTCGACTTCCATCCGCGGTGAAGGTACCACCGCGTGGCCCTGGCCGGCCGCTCTGAGCCCCAGGGCCNGTGGAGCTTATGTATATAATGTTCAGATCAGAATCATACTAGGGGAAAAAACAGTGAAACACTATGATTGTATTGAGGTGGAACAATTATAATATAACTAACTACACTGCTTCAATATTAATTTTTATGAAAGACATTCATTATGCTCTTCATCTGGTAAGTTGCTCTCACTTAAGCCTCATCCAGTGTTCAATCTGTGATAGAACATTGGGAAAAAAATCATAAAAATATTAAGTGCTCTCATTATGTTTTGGGCAGCTTGTATTGATAGTGAATAGTACACTTCATTTACAACCAAGCTTACCATTTTTGCCACTTAGGCATAGTTGCCGCTCCTCTGAGTCTTTGCTTCTAAGAGTTAAAATGACAATTGCTGTGAGAGAACAGACTGAAAACTAAAAGGCCCTTGACTAGCCTACATTTTTGAGACCAGCACTGAACCCTTATCTTAATTTATTGGACAGATAACAACAGCTAGACACACTGCATGGCATCCAGCATTACATACAACACCATCCAGCATAGTATGTAACACCAGATAAAAATGGCATGAAACAGGGTCCTTGTACGTTACAGCATTTTAATCTCTTGTCTTGTGCTTTGTTCTATCTTGTTCAGTGCAACTTCTGCCAATTCATAATAAAAAACTCAACAGGCACATCTGTAATTTTATGCACTTATTAAAATACCTATTGTTGAATGTATGCCTATCTTAAGAACGAATTGCAGGATTTTTGCTATGTAGCTGTCTTAGGCTTCCACCTCTAACAAAAACAGCTTTCATTTGGCAGGGAGAGTCTCAGAGATACCTTGATCACTTTTGTCTTTGTGCTGAAATCTTCTCCGTAAGAACAACACATTCCTTGAAGACAAACTGAAGAAGATAAGTGTATATCATTAGACAGAGGCTGGCCACAGCAACTCTGAGGCTGCCTTTCAGATAACCTTTTTAAAACTGAATTACTTTCTGAATATTATGAGGAAGGCTGTTTTTCTAGCTACATCTGCCCCTGCATTCTCTGTAAAGCCTTCTAGGAATATTCTGAATGCAGAGGACAACCATGATTGCCAGCCACCTTAGAGATGCATCCTTGGACCCTGTCTAATGGCTTAAAGCACAGATGGTGAGTTTCAACACTTTTTCTGTGAATTTATAATGAGAAAAAAAGTTCTAAATGAGTATAACTTGTATAATGACTTTGACTTCAGCCTTCTCTGCCCTCCATCTGCATGTCAGGCATTCTGGAATGTAGGTTTTTCAGGGTGAGGTATTGTATTTTCACCAGTATTTCCTCAATCCTTTGGCCAACAGTGTCTTATTGACCTCAAGGTCAAGCTATAGCTGTAATGTAAAAATGAATAATAATTTAAGCCTCTGAGAAGGTAAGAAGTTGTCTTCCCCATTCCCCTTCCTAAGGTAATGAGAGCAAGGCATGGTCACAGCTGCTTTAGCTGCATGAACTAGTTATGTGCAGTCAGATAAATGGAGATGAAGGAGCCCCTCAGGTTTTAGTGGCCATGGGGATTTTAGTGATTGAAAATGGGAGTGCATTGCTTAGTAAGAGTACCTTACATGCTAATTAGTCAACCCCCAAATTCTAGATTGATGAACCTGGTATCGTTTTAACGGGGAATCTTAGTTGTTTCTACTCATCATTTGTGGCAACAACTGCATCTAACAAAATAATAAGAAAGCATTCCCTGCTTGATGCTTTTGCAACATTGACTTATTCAGTAGCAATCATGAAGGATTATTCAAAGCACAGACCAATGGGCAGCATCAAGAACAATGCCTTCACAAATGCAGGGTAATCAATGATGTCTATTTTCTGAACAAGAATATTTTCAGTTGTACTGCAGGCAGAATTCCCTCTGGTTGAATAAGCTGCTGAAGTGGAAAATTTTATTTAGCAGCATTTGGTAAGAGTCTTGCAAGTCTCCAGTGAGTCATTAGGAGTGCTACAAAGATTCCACTTTAGCTGAGAGTTGATTTTTGAGTCCTTCCTGGGTGAATATTGTTGCGAGAGGTTGCAGTAACCCTGCTGTGTTCTCTTAACACCCTTCCTGCCCATCCACACAGAGCAGCAATGTGAATCTCGGTCAAGGACTCCTGGGTAAAACTGCCTGGCTTTCTAAAATTCACCAGCCGTATCTAAAAACTAAAATACCAGGATATTTAAATATGAAAGAATTTGGGTTTATCGTGTTAAATCAGTGTTTACTGGAAGGCCCTAGACTTCACTGATTATCCACAAGACCAAATGTTACAGCCAGACCAAACATGGTTTGGTAAGGGCCATGTTGGCCAGTGATCCAGGAAGTTACCAAGGGCTAATGTCAATTTTACCTGTGTTTCTTCATTTATCTCTCCAGTACCATGAGCATTACACATGTACATCAAGAGCAAAAAGTTGCTGGATGACATCCT
>VZTR01021064.1:24483-34699 GCA_013400775.1 Chaetops frenatus | reverse complement strand
CCTCAATCCTTTGGCCAACAGTGTCTTATTGACCTGAAGGTCTAGCTATAGCTGTAATGTAAAAATGAATAATTTAAGCCTCTGAGAAGGTAAGAAGTTGTCTTCCCCATTCCCCTTCCTAAGGTAATGAGAGCAAGGCATGGTCACAGCTGCTTTAGCTGCATGAACTAGTTATGTGCAGTCAGATAAATGGAGATGAAGGAGCCCCTCAGGTTTTAGTGGCCATGGGGATTTTAGTGATTGAAAATGGGAGTGCATTGCTTAGTAAGAGTACCTTACATGCTAATTAGTCAACCCCCAAATTCTAGATTGATGAACGGGGAATCTTAGTTGTTTCTACTCATCATTTGTGGCAACAACCGCATCTAACAAACTGGTTATAATAATAAAGCATTCCCTGCTTGATGCTTTTGCAACATTGACTTATTCAGTAGCAATCATGAAGGATTATTCAAAGCACAGACCAATGGGCAGCATCAAGAACAATGCCTTCACAAATGCAGGGTAATCAATGATGTCTATTTTCTGAACAAGAATATTTTCAGTTGTACTGCAGGCAGAATTCCCTCTGGTTGAATAAGCTGCTGAAGTGGAAAATTTTATTTAGCAGCATTTGGTAAGAGTCTTGCAAGTCTCCAGTGAGTCATTAGGAGTGCTACAAAGATTCCACTTTAGCTGAGAGTTGATTTTTGAGTCCTTCCTGGGTGAATATTGTTGCGAGAGGTTGCAGTAACCCTGCTGTGTTCTCTTAACACCCTTCCTGCCCATCCACACAGAGCAGCAATGTGAATCTCGGTCAAGGACTCCTGGGTAAAACTGCCTAGCTTTCTAAAACTCACCAGCTGTATCTAAAAACTAAAATACTAGGATATTTAAATATGACAGAATTTGGGTTTATTGTGTTACATCAGTGTTTACCAGTAGGCCCTAGACTTCACTGATTATCCACAAGACCAAATGTTACAGCCAGACCAAACATGGTTTGGTAAGGGCCATGTTGGCCAGTGATCCAGGAAGTTACCAAGGGCTAATGTCAATTTTACCTGTGTTTCTTCATTTATCTTTCCAGTACCATGAGCATTACACGTGTACATCAAGAGCAAAAAGTTGCTGGATGACATCCTCTCATGCTTCCTATTGCTTCACTGAGGTATGTCCAAACATGTCAGATATTATCAGAAAATGCCAACTGATGAAACTTGACCTTACCCAGCCCAAACGTGCACAGGACAAGCATTTCCTTAGGAAATGGGAAACAAAATTTCAAGTTCTACTACTGGATTGAGCCTAAGCTTTCAAGGCCAGGCTCCTGTGAATGGCTGATAAGAAAGCAGGTCTCTCCTCTTGGAGATCTACCACCCTGCATAAAGTAGCTGTTATTTCTCTCCCTTGGTGCAAACTTTTGCTGATCCAAACCACTGCCTGAGCTTACTGAAATTCTAGGGAGTCCGTCCTTTTCTCTGATTCTTCTTTCAGTCATATTTGGGGGGCAGAGGGAGAAAAAGAAGATATTACTGTGAATATTTTGATTGTATCTTAACATTGGAGGTGAGACTGTATATAATGAAGTACAGGTGGGAAGGGAAAACAGTTTCTGAGAAAGTATGTTTCCAGTACAAATTTCACTTGGTTGTCTGGGTGAATTAATGTATATACTTTCTGGTTAAGTTACGAATCTATGGCTAACACTTCTGTAACATTTTTGGATACACAGCTTCATTGAAAAGATGAGCAAAGGCATCCTACAGCTTTTACATCACCTCAACTTGATGGCTGCTCTCTGGGTCCAGCTGTAGCCTGGCACAGAAAGAGAGAGTAGCAAGACAACTCTGTCCTTTCTTCTCTTCCCTCAATGTCAGCCTCTGCATTAGTTGACACAGGCTGGGGCCAGAGCCCCCAGCCTGAGCTCTCCTGAGACAACACTGCACTCACACCAGCCCCCAGGGCCAGAAGACAAATGAGTGCACCTCAGGAGGAACCTGACTGAGTAATAGCAGAGCCAGCTGGAAAGGTTAAAGGCCACCCACCATTTGCACTGCATTAGGTTAACATCACCAGTCTCCCGTGGAGCACAGCCACCAAAAAAAGCAAAACTTGTGACTTTCAGCCTATTATTTTGAGTTGCCAGAGTGCTTTAACTGAAAGCAGAGCAAGCAAAGTTAATTCAAAGTGTTAAAAACTGTTTGTCTGCACGGGAGACATCCGGAGACCATGCTCTCCTCTCCTGAAGGGATACCCGAGCTAGCTCTCGGAGCTAGTTCAGCTACTGCGAGAAATAGAACCAGACTAGCATGGCACTCTGCCCAGACTAATTTATCTGTCTTTCTGAAGGCAGGAAGTCTGACAAGTCTGCTTTATTCAGTGCCTTAGTTGTCACTAATGAGCGCTGTGTAACCAGAGCCTCTGAACAGCATAGTAATCAATTTAAAACAGCTCTCACAAGAACTCCTTGAAGTTGAGTTCTCAGCCCTGTTAATGATGCAAGATGAGACCATCTATGTAGACTGGCTGTCTAGAGCAAGCTTGCACAAAAACTACAGAAGCACAACACAAGGTAGAAGCCAGGTCTCTGTGGCTGAAAGCAGACACACCAGCTTCAGGTCTGAAATACCTGGGCTGGCCCACCTGTGCACCTACTGAAAACCAAAGCTAAAACATTAAGGACTTGAGAGAGGGCTCAACTTGTGCTTGAAAAATTCCACCTACTGTCTGTAATGACCCTGTTTCAGCTATTACTGCATTTTAAATTCCTCAGCATGCTGTTAAGTCAAGTCATCAGTGAGAGAGCAGCAGAGATGTTAAGCCTCACAGTTTGGCCCTGGCACTTTGCTTTGACATTTTCATCAGTTTCTCACTTCTTTTGTCTGTTTAATCTCTTTTATTTTCCAAAGCCATCATCTGTCTACCAAACTTATTTTCTTTCCGGGCATTATTACTCTTTTTCTATTTTGAGGTGTTATTGACAGGTATGATGCAGGCAAACTGATACCTAATGCAATAATAAATCAGCTACAGCTGAATCCCAGTTTCCTGATCTAATCATATTGGAAGAAAGTATTGTGTTATACTCATGGGACCCTAATGAAGTCAACACAGCTCCTCATATGTAAAACCAGCAGAATTTGATCCACTGAGTTCAGCTGGATCTGGCAGCTCTCCAGATTTTCTGAGCTGAACTATTCTAGTTTCAGACTTCACAGTTGCCAGTAGGAGCCAGTAACATTCAACATCAGAGCAGAACTTCCCAGAGATAGTCCTCTCTAGAGGCAATTAAAATAATGTAACCTCCAGACATTTAATATCAGCAACTGTATTTACAGTCATTGCTTGAGGGGATATTAGTGTACTGTGCATTATATTGTAACATTCAAAATAATATTTATCATAGCCTGAACCAATTTTTTGCTCAGAGCCATTTGTAAAAGTCAATGAAAACATGAATTAATCTCCTAACTCTATTCTAATGGTTCAGAAACCTCCATCTCCTATCTTGAGCTCTTTCCTCTAAACTGTAATTTTAGTTTGTGCTGCTCACCCCACTTTTTTTTCCATTTTTCATGTAAAACTCAGAAAGAACAAATTGGATTATCTAAGCTTCCTCTTCAAACTCTGCTGTGCCCTTTCCAGAAGATTGTGACTCATAACTCCTGCTTTCCTTTCATAGTCTTTTCCAATCTGGCATCTCCAGGCATGGCATCCAGGCTCTGTCTGCTTCAGAGAAGGGTTTAGGATTTTTTTGTCCCTAAACCACAATAGCAACTCTAAGACAAGATGTTTTTTGCGTCTCTAAGTGCCTAATTGGCACATCTGCTTTCATCACTTCACATCTTAAGTGCTACAATATCTTTTTCAATGGTTTTAATAAAGTATATCTTAAATAAGCAGCATCTTCCTGAAAATGGCATTTCCATTACCAACAGCTACTTCATTAATTTCCTTCACATCTGTTCTCAGATGTGAAATAATACACTTAATTTTCTATGATGCCACAAAATTGTTTAGTCTGTTCAAGTGATTTTCGTAATCATTTTGGCAATGCATTCTTTGCAGGTTCCTACCTGTTCATATTATTTGTATGTTGTATCTTGAAATTTATTTTTATTCAATTCAATCGGATAGAGTGATAGAACTATACAGACCCTAGCCTGAAGCTTTTCTAATAACAAGGATTTACACGCTCTGCACAAGTGTAAATTACAATGTCAACTGTACCTTTATGTATGTAGAAGGAATAGCAAGTATCATTTCAGTGGCTTTTTTACTGCATACATATTCTCATGTTTGCCCCTGCTAAAATAGGTATCGAGGATGTGGAGCTTCTGAATAGTGTGAGATACCGGAAAAGCAGAAAATTGTTTTAAAACAAACAAGCAAAAAACCCCCAAGCAAAGGATAATGGATATAATAAGACATAAGCAAAAGCAATGAGAAATAAATTGCTAGTGATATTAAATGCTTCCACTATTTTCTTTCACATTTTCATACTACTTACATGGATGAAACTGAAGAAAATTCCACTGAAGTTGGATATTTTGTCCTGTAACATCCCAGGGAATGTGGGAAAGTGGTTTTGTCCAAAGTGTGTATTGAGTGGTAATTATACAGTAAATCCTACATTTGTACAAGTGCTCAGCACTACTCCTACTTGCTGAAACTCATGAGGGCTCAGTACTTCAAAATGTGTAACCCACCAGCTCTGAAGGACATGCCACCAGAGCTGCTTTTGGAACTATTACCCTGGCCTTAGAGAAGAACCTACTAACACGTACTCTATTTTATAGGTCTTTCTCAGAATCCTTTTCCTATCAATATGTAAATAAGGTGCTAATCAAGACGTGTGCAGGGAAAACATATTCTGACATGTTGGCACATGGCATTTTCAAGCAATACACAGCACATTTATCATTATGTTAATGTGAGATCCCAGAGGCAGCACTGCCTTTAAGGCATACTTGAGCATTCCCTTTCGTAGGAGGCAAAATAGAAGATAGATTTTTCATTCATGAGAATGTGAAGATTCCCCGAGTTATGCACAGCAGGCAGAAACCCTAAAATAAAGTAATATTTTGCATTTTTGCAGAGATTTTTTTTCCTTTTCAAAACATGAGCAGTTTACTATCCACATAATTTCCCCCCTTTTAGATATGGCATAACTGAGGCAGAGTTTAATGCATCATTTTTTCAATAATGCTGGCCAGCATTTTGGCTGCTAGTGGTGTTAAACACCAGTAGTTTCCTTGTTCTTTTCTTTTGTAACTAGCACCTGAAAAGAAGATTATCTAGATAAAGCAATCAAAGAACACAAAATCAGAACTCCTAAAGTGTTTGCCCAAGCCATTTGTTCAAGGTCGCACAGCAAGTCAGTGCAAGAGCTGGGAAAATATTCATGGCTCTTATTTGTCAGCTCATTCCAATCCTCAGGTTAGATAATACTCCAAAAGCTTAAAAGATATTCCAAATGTCATATGAATTTTCTTCAAGAAGGGATGCACATCTGAAGGATGTGGCTAATGGTAAGGAAGAGCTTTTTCCTGTGAGCTTTAGGTGGCAAGATTTAGTTATGTTCCTGTATCAGTAAACATTCTCAAACTTTCAGATATCCCAAGTTTAATTTGAAAATACAATTGATAACTACTTGGCCTGTGCCTGCTTATGCTTCTACTTCTTCACAAAAAGTAAGGCACAGAAATAACAATGAAAATATACAAATTTATGGTAAAGGAAACCATTTCAAAACAGAATCTCAGTGATTTGGTAGTTGAACCCATGTTCCTCTTGCCAAAATTAAATACACATAACATACATAAATGCACCAAAAATCATGTTAATACCAGTTAAATGTCTTAGCTTTCTTCTCTCTTTACTAGAAACTGCTCCAGAAAACTAGATGTCACTCATAAAACCTAGATTCCATACACCTGCAAATTAGTAGCTATCCTCAAACAATTCCCCAAAAGGCAAACAAATCCCCTCCAACAAAGAACAAGCATTTTGTTCCTTCACCTCCAGAGAGAAATTGCACAGTACAGGTTCAGATGACATACTGGAGAAAAGTGCATGTTCTGTTTCTAACCAAAGACCCTGAACCTCTTCAAGAAGCAGTTTGCTACTTTTATGAGTCATTTCTCGGCCTTCTCTCATGTTGTTCAGTGATAGTGGGCTCAAGTATCAGAAATATGTTCTGGATTGTCATGGATGGTTACTTACCCATCAGGACATGTACCTAATGTATATAATACATTATATACATTACATAATGTATACATACGAATACAATACATAAATGACATTTATGACATTTTGCTAAGAATATAAATAGTGTCAAAGACATTCTCATCAAAGGTTTCAGACATCCTAAAAGAAATTCAAAGTCAGTAAAAACATAGAAACTGTAAGAGAAGCCTCATCTGTTTGGTTCTTGACTCCTTTAAGATCTTAACCTCCATGTGTATGTTTTAGGCAAGCTTAATTCTGGATCATTTTTATGTACAGGGTTCATTTAGGCAGTTTTACTCACAGTACAATAAAACTGCACAAAACCAAAATGCTTCTGCTCACCAGTGCTAAAAATCTGTAAGTGTTGCTTGTTTTCATATGATCGTGAAAACTTTTTTGCTCCATCCTGGATTACTTAACTTTGTTTTAATCTTATCTATATGCATTAAGGTAGACAGCAATGGCTTAGAATATCTGCCTGTGAGGAATACAACATTCACCAATGACTTTGATTTGGCTTTCTCTTAGTTGCCAGGAAACTTCAATAAAATGAGATGAATTCATGAAACTGAGGAAAAGCTAAATTACCATTAAACCCTTCTAAAATCAAACAGAAAAGGGCACTAAGTTTTAAGAGCTTTAGGAGGAAAAATGTAAGATTTTGAGCAGTGGGACACCTTAAACAGTACAAACACAGGAGTATCTATTAAAAAAAAAGAAAAGGAAAGCACAATTAACAAAGTAATTGAAAGCAGAAAATAAATTAAGAATTGTTAGGTGGATAGAAAGCTCCCTAACAAAACAACATCATAACTGTGAATCACTTTATTAGTTGTGTTCTTTACTAAAATGAGGTAATTTGTATCAGCACTGCTGCCCCAGAGCAAGTTTTGATCCTTCACATGCTATTGGTATTAAGGTGCTCAGGCTGAAAACCCAGAGTCTGCATTCCAGGTGCTTCCTAGTCTGCCTTCAGTTTATTTACCTTCATGGCAATCCAGCAAAACAAGCAATTATTTTCCCATATTCCATAATCCTCTTATTTGCCAGCCCTTGAGACAGTAAATTTTTATAAAATTAATTAAAAACAATATAAAATCTAAATCTCATTTGATAAAGCAAAGTTCTCAGGAAGGCAAAACACTTGTTCTCCTAGACAGTGCTTTCTTTGGAAGCCCTGCAGCAGTCATTTTACAGGACTGAATGAGGCTCTGCCTCGCACATCTGTCAACAGAGAAGGCTGGACATCTGCTGCAGGCTCTGACAGTGCTCAGGTTGCTGTTGTGACAACAGAGAAACCTTATTGTCCCTAGACCTTGCCACAACACTCAAANTCTGACAGTGCTCAAGCTGCTGTTGTGACAACAGAGAAACCTTGCCTTATTGTCCCTAGATCTTCCCACAACACTCAAACTGGACTCGAGTAGAGCTTAGAGTACATGTTGTCCTTCACAAGTGTTTAGTTGAAATTCTTTTAAATGCTAGCTTCACAAGTTGTATAATTAACAGGCAGATGCTTTTCCTGAATTAACAAATAATAAGCCTCTTCCTATCTACCTGTAGAGGTAAGTGCCTAGCTTCACCAGCACCAGCTGGTGAAGGTATCACCTGCCCACCCCAAAGGAGCAAAGAACAATGGATCTTCAAGCATCAGTGAAAAATTCACAGTTCTTTCTTCTTTATTGCACAGAATTGTAGATTTCACCCTATTTACAGATGCATAACTAAATCAAAATAATTCAGAAAATGAAAGTTGAGCTCAGAAAAAGGTGTCCTGAGTTTTCTCTTCATGTTGCATCACCAGCTGCAGGCCCTGACAAGGAAGGAGGAGGGTGAGGTAGGACAGAACAGAGAGCACAGTGTCTGACACAGCAACATGAGCGTGCCCATGAGCAAACCACTGCCTAAATGGGCAAGGTAAACATGGGGGTAAAGGGGATGTTGGCAAAGGGAGCAAAGCTGAAGGTTAACAATGGAGCCAGGATCCCAAGCTCTGGCAGTCACAGTGCTCAGACTGGGGCACAGCATTGCCAAAGTCCTTGGCACAAGTAGCTTTATGGCTGGCAGTGACATCTCTGTCACCCTTTGTCTCAGGGCATGGGGGTTAATTGCTGGGAATGTCAAATGAGAAGGGTTAATGGTGAGCTGAAAGAAATTTCAGTATTGCTACTGAAACCTCTGATTACTTGGGTAACACTGTAGGAGTAAAAAACTCTAATGCTATCATTTTCTTCCAGGCGATTAATTATTTATATATATTTATATATTTTTCTGTATAAATACATGCACACAGATATATTCTCTAATTCCAACAATGCTGGGACATGAAATAAGAAGCCTAGCACTTCTTGTCAGTGCTAAACTGCCAAGTTGCCATATCAGCAGCACTAGGAGAAGCAAAGCTCCCTGAATGTGTTTTACCTCTTTGTTACGGCTGCCTCGATATTCAACCTCCTGTCCTATTATCCAAAACTTATATACATTTATAACATGGCTGATACTTCTAGGTCATGTATGTCTAGAAGTTTTCTGAATTTTCAGCACTTTTAAGGATTATTTTGTGACATGTTCTTATAAATAATAATTATTTTTCTTACTGCAGCTTCAGTGCCTCCTCTTCATCCGCAACTGTTTTTTGAGTGCTGGTGAGATAACTGGGTGTATCAACTATTCCTAAAGACATTTTTATGCAAGAGCTGATTCACTCTTTCAACATCATTGCTTTAAATATAGCTAAAGAAACAAAACATTTTTCAAGGAAACTTCTAAAACTGTGAATACCACAAAGGTGTCTTTCTATGTCCACCACAAATAGCCAAGTGTAGATACTCATAATCTACCTCAAAATCCATGTGTTTTTCTCTCATATTAAATACCATTAATTTTTTACTACAGAGTGAAAATATCCTCTTTAGCTTTAGCTTTTCTACTGCAAATAGAAAACTGTGTGTTTTTTTCATTTTAACATTACTGCATTTCTCAGATTTAACTTATTGCTATGTAATTGCCCAACATTTAAAAATAAAATGGCATTCAATCCCAGGGCATATCACAGAGGAGTCTTAGCCAGCAGGAGATATCTATTTAATCACTACTTTGCACTGTTACAGTGACAGCAGGAGAACTATAGAAAGAATTGCCTTAAAAATGAAACCATGGAGGATGTTAGGACTGCCAAAGAATTGATTTCTAAAGAAAAAAAAAATCTGTTCTTTTTGTTTGTGATGATAATGCTTTCCCACAATCACACAAATTTCATTAAAATCAGGATACCCCAATCATGGAGTGTCAGATAATTTTTTAGCTCCTTAAAACAGATACTCAACTTACCTGCAGTGTTCTCAGGATATAGCCTAGTGTTGTGATGCCCGGAATACACACTGTCCTCACAGTCACCGTTCACTTCACATGGTCACTGATGTGGCATTCCTACTCCAGCAGCAGTTCTAAATGCATGGCCAGAGAACTGGATAAAAACACAGGATAAAAACACCGGTATCTTAAAACAGAATTAATATTATTCATTAGCTTGCAGTGGCTACCCTTTGTCTTAATACACATTCCTAAAGCTGTTCAGGTGCTCTAAACATATACGCAAAGGGCCCCAATGACTCAGAAAAAGCTGCAAACAATGTACTTGCTGCCAGACTTTATTTTTCAGTGAATTCTACAAAGATTTTGTATCTGAAAGACCTCAGGTCCTTAGGTACAGAAAAGACTCTTTCTTCTGTGTTATACTTGTATTAGGAGTGTTGGCATCTTTATCAGAGAAAGAGACCTTCTGAAAGCCCAAGTAAGCTTGTCAGGATTTGCCAGGAACGCTTTGTATTTTCTCAAAGATCCAGCAGAGCACACAGGATAAAGCTTATTTTCCTGGGAAAAGTAGGAAATACCTTCTTGCTTTGCACTTCATGCTAGTTTTGTTGGTTTCTTCTTACTTAAAGTAGCATTAATTTTGTTACTAGAAAGTTATCAAGTAGCACATTTATCATTTACACTG
>VZTR01021064.1:0-19415 GCA_013400775.1 Chaetops frenatus | reverse complement strand
AGAGTGGGGAGAAACTTCCCAGGGAGAAGTGTGGGTCTCCTGGGTTTTTTTCCTCTGAAGAGGGGGAATGCAGCAGCAATGCTTTGAAGACAGCAGAGTACATAGGATTAGTGGATTTAAAGTAAAACAGAAGCAAAAACTGTGGAGAGGTACTTTTGCTTAAAATATTATCAGGACCCTGTTTTGCCTTACACTTCCTTCAGAAAGGAGATGCAGCAGTTCGGTAACTTTGGTTTGGTAATAGATAATATAGAAAATAAAAAGGTAGTGAGGGGGGAAGCCCATTCCTCCCAAATTCCCAATAGCTAGTGAAAGCTGTGACAGAGTTATTATCACCACAGAGGTTCTGATTACATCTATTGATACAAGATTTTTCTTGGCCCAAAGTCACATGCCATCTCTGCAAACAGCTTACAGCAGTATTGCCCCAGGGGAGTTATTTTGGAGGTGCTGACTTAGGTGGCACTGTTTGGTTTACTGTGTTCTCCTGAACGTTCCCAGACATTTTGGTGCCTGCCTAACTACAGGGCTGGCCAATAGCGGCCAATACAGGTCATAAAACATTGTAAATAGAGAATTTCCATTTCAGCTGTGCCTCAGTCCTGAATTCAGGACGGCTGTCTCTGGAGCACTATACTTAAGGGTGATTATGATTCACACAAAGTTTCCACAGCCCATACAGTAGTTGCAGCTTTTATCTCTTTGGCTTTGATCTCCTCTGTATTCTCTTAAGTATAATTAAACCTGTCGCATAATTTCCCATCTTCTAGCTTTCTCTCGGAAACAAAACATTTCTGCACAAATTAGGAATTTTGAACAAACAGTTCAAAAGAGTAATAAAAGATATTTGAGACATTTCAGCTCCACCTCATATATCATTTACTGACAAATGTGGTGCATTCTATTCTAACTCCTGAGCCAAAACATTTTATTGTATTTTTTCTAGCAGTGTATGTTACTGCAATTTTTCTTAATGTCTGCCATTGCTACCCTGGAATCTTCTTGTGACATGAATTTGACAACACTGGCATAAAACAAAGCACAAGTCTCACTGACAAACTGCATAAACTTCATCTTGTGGTTTGACACATTGATTTAACTAAGGCAAAAGATTTTTAAGGAAACAAATTCTTAGAAACTTTCAACAAATCTGTGCATTGTTCATAGTTTTAACATAGGCCAAAACTGTCTTTGCCCCCTTAAACTGCATCTAATCTCAGTGTCTAAGGAGATATGAAGTGCACAATATTGCTATGAACTACTCATTTGTCCTTACAGCATGTGCAGTTTTGCACAGCAGAAACAAACAAAAAACAACTTTTCAAAGCTGTTTTGCATTGTCGTGTTAAAATCTGAACTCAGTCCTCCAAATTGTTGTATTGTCAGCAAGAATTTTCCACTTTTTATCTGTAAGACCTTTCCTAGTATCTCTAATTACAGTGTCCCTTTATATTCCAAGTAGTTATGGGTTTATCCTCACAATCCCTCCCTCCTATTCCATAGCAGCAAAATTATTACCATCTTACAGATGAAGACCTGAGGCACAAAGTGATTACATGATTACCCACTGTAGCAACAGAATTTTGAAGCATAGCAAATTGTTATCCCATTTTGATGGAATCCTTTAATGCTGACACTAGAATCTTGTGCAATAAGAAGAAAAATTAAAAATAGCATGTTAGGAGGGATGCCTGGTATGATTAACTCAAGTGAACATAATGGGTTACATGAAAGACTGATGAATTACATGAAAGACTACAGAAACTACTAAATGTGCTGTGCTGAGTTCCATTAAAAGTGTCCTTGAGTTACGGGAAGGGATGGCTCGCTCGGAAGGGCAGGAGCTGGTGGTTAACATGCATAACAGGTGAATCACAAAATGGGCTGTACTTTATCTTGCTAGATCACATGAAGAGTTTCTCTAAACTCTGTCTAAACAGGGTGTTGCCAATTCAGTAGCCCTGTCCAAGTGACCTGAGCCAGGTGAGGGCAGCCAGGGTGAGGTAGAGTTGCTGTGCCTATGCACTTTGGGTGTGACTGCATCAGTTCTTGTGTTTCCCAGGACCGCTGGGGTAACTGCACACATGCAAGAGCTTTCAATGATTCTGAATGCAGCTACTGCTTAATACCAGCCAAGTGACAAGTCTAGAAACCAGAGATCCTGGATTTAGTTAGTTTATCCATAAGAAGATTAAAAAATGATCCATTTGGTTTTAAGAATACCTAGAGGAGGGAAAAAAAATGAACACCAGGTATTTCCTCAAGCTAACAAAAGAAGGCACTGCAAGGTTTTGTCAGTGCATGTATAACAGAAGCTACATAAATTTCAGTGGCTTAATTGATGTGATTTTTTTCACCTTTAATGCAAGTCTCACGATACCAGGATTTTTCAATAAAGCCTCCAACTGCTGTAATTATTTCATTCTTAGCACCAGTGTTTCCACTAAAAAAATAATTTCTATCCCTCAGTGGCTTCAGACAAAATACCTTTAAACTATGAACATTGAAGTCTAAAGTACAGAACAAGAATGAAAAAATACTCCCCACCTTTTTTATGTATGATGTTGGCAATGGAGATATTAAGCTGGGAATTAAATGCACAACAGTTTTAAGTGAATATGAGAGGTACTTAGCAATAGATTGTACAGATGTGTTGCCCCATTACATGGAGCCTTTAATTTGCATGACTATCTGGAATGAAAGACAAAGTTTATTCGGACTCTTGGATACAAAAATATTAAAGGTACTTTGGCTTGTGTTGTGCAAAAAGTAGAATTAGATGCCTGTCATGGTTCTTCCCCAACTTTAAAAAATGCCCAGAGAATATGATTCCCAGCCCTGTGTCCCATTCACAATGCATCCTGGAAAGATGCTCTGTCAGCCTGCAAGAACTGTCTCGTACATTCTCAGAGGATTTGTTATCTTTCGGTCACAGATCTTTGATGCTGCTGCTTAATAAAAGATGCAAAGGAAAAAAAAAATTTAAAAAGAAAGGAAAACAAGAGTAGATGCTCAGAATGAAAGGATGAATAAACAAAACAGGAGTCCAGTGCCTTGAGAATGTGTGAGTACTCTGAGTCTGTGTTGCACAGGTAAATGAAGGCTAGACAAGTGAGCAGGCAGCAATGTTGAAGACAGCACATCCTCTTTTGGGAAAAAAAAATAAAAAAAAAAAAAGGAAAAAGATACATAATCCAGTTCTTTTACCACGTGTTGTATAAGGGTTTTTTCAGTCATATCAGACACTATCTGATGTAACAAGTTTTGTCAGGAGGTTGATGTGACAGCACAACATGACTCAAGAGAGCCTCAAAGGTTTCAGGTGTATTTTGTTTAGAAACACACATTCTCCCAGGTTCCAGTCATCCAGTCTGCCAGGCTGGAGCAGACTCATGTTGCTGGAAGACACAGATACTTTTGCTGAGCTGACAAGAAGATATTCCTTCTAGACATGCTCTCCAAAGCATGTGGGGCTGTCACATGTGTCTCATTAAATGAACTGAAATGCTGAGCTAGCAGAATAGGTTATTATTTATAGAGCCCTGCTCTTTCAGATATATACAGAAGACAGTGCCAAATATGTAGGACTATCCATACTTCTCAATTTCAGCACTGAACACATTCATTTTGGAGAAAGAATGTAAAAGATGAAGTATAATGAATGTAGAGATAAAGGAAGTAAACCAGTTGTGAATGCCACCTTAAGGCTCTACTTTGAGAGCACTGTCCATTCATCACATCAATAAATTCTCTCATTTATTCCACCTAAACAGTAAACACATTTCCCTGTGTCATTGTACTGCACTTGGTCCATTGCTGACACCTTGCTCTATGCCAGCAAAACCAACTCAGTAATTACCAAGGACTCATTTGAAGAGAAGAAGCATGAGACACACATAGCTCTTCATTCTCACAGAAAAACCTTCAGGGCATGCTGCAGAAATAGAGGAGAAAGTTCAAAGGTTGCAGAGAAATATTATCAATTATTTGCTGTGATTTATTTGTCTAAAAAATAATACCAGTTGTCCAAAGTGGGCCGCTGTATTTCTAATTATTGTACAAAAAAGGGGAGCTATCACATAGGAGGTAGGTGGGAGAATATGATTTTCAACTTGCCATGATATAGTTGTGGAAGGTTTAAGGTTATTTAATAGGGCAGGAAGAATTAAAATAATTGACATTTATCCCTTCAAACAAATAAGATATATACATAGCCCTCTTTCTTCAGCAGCTCAGCATGACTTAGGGAGGGCAAAAGCCCTCTGCAGTGGTTGAGGTATGATGCAAACCTACACATTGACAGAAATATCAAAGAAGCTTCACAACCTACTTCAGATTACACCAAAAAAAGGAGGTGAAATGCTGTCTTCAGAGAAATGGGTTCAAAAATTGTATTGCTTGACCATTTTCTAGTTGATGTATAGCTACAAAGCACCTTCAAAAGATTGTGAGCAACAGTATGACAAACAGTGAGAGAGTAAGGGAAAGAAAAAATGGAACAAAAGTAGAAAAAAATTTAAAACCTAATATAAATTGAATAATCACGGTAGTCAATAACATTTACAACTGTGGCATTCACTGAGAGCTGGGAAGACTTAAGGGACATAAATGGCACAAACTAAAAATAAAAAGCCTTACAATTAGGAGAGCCAAATTTTGTTTGAAAACTTCCCCCATCTCTCTCTTCCACCTCTAGATCTAGCTAAAGAAATCTGGTAATTTTACAGCTGGCCAAATGTTGGTAGGAAAGCTTCACTCAATTCACTTGAATATTTTTAACTTTACAGCCTTTGGAAGAGTTTGCTGGACTTCACTTCTAATGAATCAGTGCAGTCAGCGTGTTCCACTGAAGTTCTAAAAATAAAACAGCATAAAAATGGGTGTGACAAAAAGGGTCTTGGAAAGCCACTTGGACATGTACAAGGTGACTGTTCAAAAATAGATAAGCAAGAAGAGCAGGGACCTAAACCAGTACATACACTACATGCTTCAGCTAGGTCTGCTGTCTTTGCATACTTGTCTCTTGACTGGATCCAGATATGGCTTATTCTATGTTCTTCTTTCAAAACAAAGGAATACCTAAGTCAAACAACTCTTGTTTCCTGTTGCCCTCCATACCTGAACAGCGGAGAAGCCTTTCAAGAACCACTCTGTGTACTGACTTCATTTGTGTTGATAACACAGAAAAAACATTCTCTGTGCAGCCAGCACCATCTCAAATACGGTGTAAAGGCAGCTGTGCCTAATTACATTAGGTGCCTTTTTCTCAAAGGCCCTGAGAACAAACTGTGTGTCTCATTTGTCAGGAGAGCTCCAACTGTTAGCAAGGCACACCCATAATTCTTTATGGGCTTGGTGTGCTGTTTCTGCTTTCACTGATAAATGAGAGAGTGCCCCTTATGGCAGGTCACAAATTGGATTCTGTAAAAGAGGACATTAGAGATTTACAGCTTTTTTAGGAAAAGAAAGGAAAAGCAAAAGCAAGAAAGTGCATGACACAATGGGCATTGACCAGCTCTTTTGGAACTTTCTCATTGCAGCACCAGGGAACAAATCATCATTTCTCAAAGACTACTCATATTCTAATCTACAGGGCAGACACATTCAGGATGTTTTCAGCCTTGAGACTTTACTCTCACTGAATCTTGCATGTAAACCTAGGAAGGTCTTGGTATGTGTCCCACTCTCTTTAATGCTCTTGGGAAACAGGAAGAGCTTCTCAGCAGCAGGCTGACTTTAGGTGCCCCTCCATCACTTCTGAGAAAGGACCACTTCAGTGCGTTGGTAGCAGCATGACAAGACTGAGAACCTCTTGAAACCACCTGCATTACACAGTACATCACAGCTACTGACAAGGCACATTACCTAGGTGATATCCATCTGATCTTTCACTGCAGTGATGGCACGTTGGTGAGCTGTTAAGGTAGGAATTGCTCTTTTCATCTGCCACAGTCCAGCAGTTCTACAGAAATATTTGGTCTTAACTAAATTATATGATGGTCAAATATGCTTTATTTTTAATCACTGTTTGGATGATTTATTTTGTGTACATTCAATCTAATGGGCAAGTACTTCCAAGAGTAAACATATTAAGCAGCTCTTGAAAAGCCTATACAAAACAAGATTCTAAATCTGCTTGCAGTGCATTAATCAAATGGCAGAGTAAGCAAATATTGATATGTAATTTAATCTTACCAACTGTCCACAAATAAAGACATACAGATCCATACAGAAGGTTTCCACATCTGTCCCTTGATCTGTAAACAAGCATAAGCCCCAATGCATTATAAGGCAGGGAACCTGAGTTTAGGGATGTGTTGCTTAATCATCTGAACTATAGAATGCAAAAATATATCAATAGTGGCTATTCATTAAAAGTGGCATCACTGAGGATGGAGCAAAGCAGACACTACTGCCAAAAGCAGCCTCTTGATCAGCACAATGGATTTGCACATAATGGCTGAACAAATTTTTAGGCAGGTTGATAAGGCTTGCAGTGGGCTTTAGGGCACAACTGTTAAAGGTAGGGTGTTGCTAATCTGCAGACAGAGCTCAGCAGTATTAGCAAAATTAACTGCAATAAGTAACTGTAAGGAATGTCCTGTACTGTAGGCAGAAACATCAACCCCTGCTGAGGCAAAGATAAAAAGCTTGAAGGTGTCCTACTCCTGCCTAGAGTGAGCCATTGCTTTAATGATACACCCTGGCTCTGGGTGACCCTGGAATAGACCTGTCCCTTCCACATCTGAGCTCCCACAGCTCTGCCATGCCAAACCCTGCACAGGTGCAAGGAATCCTTCCACATGGCTCATGTGAAATCCCGTTTAAAAGTGCAGTTCCTGACAACAGACATCTCTGTAGCAGAGATTCCCCTGCAATGCCTGTAGAGACCACAGTGGAGCAGGTACCCACACTGCTGGCCCATGCTGGAGCAGGGGAATAGCCTCTTAGAAGAAAAAGCCCATGGTGGAGCAGGTTTATCCTGAAGGACTGCTGCCCATGGAGGACCCACACCAGAGCAGGGGAACAGTGTGAGGAGGAAGACGAAGCAAGAAGGAGCAATCAGAGAGCTGATCACAGCTGCCCATTGTCCATCCTCCTCTGCTGTTGAGTAGGGGAAGGTAGAGGAGTGGTATCAGAGGAGCAAACCTGAGCCTAAAAGAAGTCGTGATTTGTGGAGAATTCTAATTTTCGGCTGGCTGAAACTCATGCCTTGAACTGGAACACATAGGACAGGCATGCTCTTCTGGCTGGGCAGGGCATTTGTTCGATGCTCACATAGGTGAACCACTTTGTATGTACAATTTACAAGCCTCTAAACTCCTGCCTTTTCTGGCTCACAATCGATAAATGGCTTCTGATGTTTACTTAAAATAATTTGATTTAAATACCCATTAAACACTTGCAAAGGTCAAGACCAAGATTCATAAATCTAGGGACAGAGAATGCATGTGCAGAACACTAAGAAGAAATGGAGTTGTAGGAAATAAATTCACAATGTAATAATGAGAGATTCAACAGTTGATATGAGTATGATTGATGAGCTTTATCATAGAAAAATTGCAAAAGTTCCCTGATTTCTTCTAGAAAAGGATTATGGGTATCAAAACCTCAGAATTTATTATTCTGATAGATATCACAAATGAATTACTTCAAGCATCTTTTAGCATAGTGACAGGACAATGAACATTTCAAAGATTCAAAAAGCATTTAGTTTCCTTCATTAGAAGAAAACTGTATATACACAAATTTAAAATATTGAAACAGCAGTATTGGATAGAAGTTCAAATAAAACACACTCTTCCTTTTGATAGGCCACATCCAGATGAGGACAAAAAACATTCACTTATACTGGTTTTGATATTTCTATACTATGAAGTCCCAAATCTAGTAGTGTTTTTTCTTAGAACCACTAGTTTCTGCAGGAAACTGTATATGTGGCTGCCTTGCCAGACAATGCATTTTCTGTCAAGTGCATCCACCATTCCATAAGAAAATTGTCTCTGTAATCTATGCCAAAGAATGTTTTTCTCTACCAGAAGTCTTTTCTCTATCAGACTCCACTGCAAACTAAAAACTTCCTGTGTCTAACTTCTGAGCTGTTGCATTCACTCATTGCTGAGATTTTTTCTAGCACATGCTCTGTCTGTCCCATGGAGCTGCTCACCAGTGCTGCTTTGGCAATTCTGTGCAGGTGCAAGGCCAAAGAGTCACCTGCCACACACATAGATTTAAATCCCTTCAGGAGCTGCTGGTTCCTGAGTGTGTGGAAGGGGCATAAGAAGGCAAAGCTGGCTGCACATACCCTTAAATAAATAAGAAGAGCCTTAGGGCTCCTGGAGGCATTTCAAGCAGAAGTAGCTACCCACACTTTGCCCCTTGCACTGATGCCCTGTAAAATTTAGAACTTGGAATGCTGTACTCTTTGGAAAGAAAAATCTTAAACTGTCACTGCTCACAACGAGACACACATTTAAAACTGTTCCTTAATTGTACCATTTCTCTCTCCCGCCTCCCTTGAATTTCCTGATTCTCCATGGTGTAAGGCGTTTTTGTAAGGATTTCTAATCACAATTTGCCCTGTAAGTTTATTTTGAAGTTAATAAGGTAGTGGGAACTGTACCTATCCAAACTACTACGATTCATTAACCTGTGAGATAAGCACACTGAATTACTGCCATTGAGAGGGATCACCATGCAGTGACAGAGGAAATGGCAAGGCAGCAGAAATCAAGAAAGGATTTAAAGTAGATAGATCAGAAGAGGGGAAAGGTTGCACCTGGCCTCTGGTATTTCCAGAATGCTGTCTTGAACATAACTTGTTCATAATTGGAAGTTTAAGATGTCAGTTTTGACTCTTGCTTGTTTTGATGATTGCAAACTATACAGAACATGTTTAGATGGAAAACAAAAAAAAGAATGATCATTAGTGGCTCATGCAATGCCACTGGACATCATTAAATAACTAGCATATTCCAGTCTGCAGAGCTGCAGCACTGACATCTCTGTCACTCTAGGTACAGTAAGAGAATCTCAGTAATTTATGGATTGTGTCATATGTAATGAGTCTTTAGCAAAGCATTTTCTAGATTCACTCCACTGATAACATGCACCTTAGATGATACAACTGCATCAGTTCATTAACTGGGAGTACCTTCCAAACACATCAAGTCTTCATTTACAGGTTGTTATGGTCCTTTGTGACAAAGAGTTAACTTTAAATGAAATAAAATTTAGGTACATTTTTGTCCCAGAACTGAATTAATGTTCTTCTTGTTTTTAAAAGAAAGGTCTTAAGAAATTTTCTAGTTTTGTTCTGATATTACTTATCATTCAAGGATGATATAATAATATATTTATCATTTAGGCCCCTATTCTTCATGTACTTCTATCTAAAGTGGGTTTAACCTGATTCCTAATGAACTTTGTTATTTTTACCGTATTAAGAAATGAAATGGCAATTTCTAAAAGAAACTGATGGTTTTTAGTTCTTACAACCTACAGATGTTAATTGAGATTCAGGCTATAGTATGATATTTGATAGGCTTTTTTTCTTTTTATCTCAGCATCTAGGAGTTACAGGTAAGGTTGTTAACTGCTTTTAATGAGAAAATTGACTTTACATTCTCTGAAATTTGCTCCACATCTTTTCCGCACTTGACTTAGTGGAAATTAATTTGGAAATGATACAAGGTAAGGTGTCGCTTTCTGGTTGCATCTGCTTGTGACTATTCTCTTTATAAAGAAGGAAACATTAAATGCCTGTATCTGTAGATGCCACTCCTATTTTGACATGATTCTCTGATCTGCCCTTCCCTTCCTAGTGCCCCCACTCCACAGCTGCATGGTCACCTCCCCACACAATTTCACAGGAGGGGAACACTCTCTGTCCTGTGCAGGGAACCCCAAAGTAGCACTCACCAGCTGACAAACTGCACAAGCATTAATTGCTGTCTGCATCCATTTGTGTGCCAAATCTAGATGCTTTCCGTCTCTGAAGAAAATTGCATACAAAATCAATAAGCTCAGGGAAAACGGCTATAAAAATACAATTCTTTAAGTGGAAGGAAAGTAAATTGTCTACACTGCTCAGGTAGTTTTGGATTTGTTGCCTGTTTCCATATGAGAGATTTCCTTCCCAATAACTTAAGTCTCAGGAATTATTGTTAGTCAGTGTAGGCTTAAAAGTCTGATGCATTAATCTTTATATATGTTCCTTTCTATTGCCTCTTGCTTTATTTATGGAAATAATTTTGCTGGAGTAATACCATAAGCTATACAACTTGTTTTCATGAGGAACTGAAGTTGTAAAAAATAACTCAAAATAAAACTAGACATGAAATATCATTTGGAAAGAACCATGTAACAATTACAAATATTTATTACTTGCAGTAAATATTGCTCCAGTTTCTATGTAGGTGAGGCTGTTTAATACTACTACAAGCCACTATTTATACCTCTTCTTTATCATCCAGGAGTTTAAAACCTCTCAAGTGCATCCTCCTTACTTTGAGAATTCACAGGCCACCTAGTATCTTTTAAATGAAATCCCATCTAAACAACAGATTTACAACTCTGAAAATAAACTCAGACTACATGCAAGAGCTTTGCCCACAACACAAATAGCGGCGTTGATTTGGGTAGAAAAGAAAAACTCAGTTTGTTGCTAAAGTAAAGTAACTAAATCTCACCTGAATGGCAGTAAAATATAATATGAAAGGACTTTATTTACCTCCAGTATCTCATCAGTGGTTCTCAAACTAGTCTGATTCTTTTAGACTCTCAGTGGGCTCCAAGCTTATATGTCAGCAAGCCAAACACTCAGCTTGGAAGAAACCACCAGAGGAGTAAGTACTGTAGATGTCGTAGTGTTGACAGCACCTGGTCTGTGAACTGCAGGAGAATAATGAAATAAGATAATTGAAGGTGTGCAAATAAACTGAGCTTGATTTGCATCTGTATCTCTGGAGCTGGGTATGCAAATACCAATCTTTATGCACTAATGTTGCACCTGCAGGAATAATCAGAAACACTGTTTCTGGGGTGAAATACTTTGCCTATGTATGAAGGTGAAGTTTTAATTAAAAAAGAGAAAAAACAAACAAAAAAAATTCCAAAACCAGCCAACAACAACAACAAAACAAACCCACCTCTAAAACCTGTGAAGATCTTGATGCTGGGGTACTGAGGAGATGAGGAGGGAGTTAGGAAATTGTGATTACTTGGCATCTGAAAACCTCCATCTAAACTTTTCTCATTATCTGTCATCCTGAGAAGTATCTCCAAGCCTGTTATTCTGTTCCCACCCATGTCACTGCAATCACAAAGGTAACAATTACTGTAACCCTGTGGGCACATGTGAGTCCCACAATGATGCTGCATGCACAGCCTGTATGATGGCAAAAACGTATCAGGATATTCTGCAGACATTTCAGGATTTAAATACTCTCATAGTAGGAGAAGAATTTTATCCATTCTATTTACAGGTGTCAAAGGATTTGTACTCCTGCTTGATTTAAGTACACTGACATCCCCACCAGCCATCTTTCATGCTCACAGTAAGGATTATATGTAAACCCTGTAGTGTAAAAAATATTCTCATCTCTGCCTATTCACACTAAAAGGGCAGATGCTATTCCCAGAATCAGTTCACTAGACTGCTAATTAAAATACCATTTGCACTAGCGAAACTCTGAAAAACTGGTATTTTCTGATTTTGTTTTAAAAATAATGCAAAAAAAGTGCAGAATGCAAAAGGTACATAAATAGCTGTAAAAGTGACACAAATCTGATCCATTCCCAGCATATATCAATAGTATTATAAACAGCTTCATTTCATATTTTTCACAAACAAGTTTAAGCTTTGTTGGGATTGATCAGAGCCTTGTTTCACTGGCCCAAATCCCTATCTAAATATGCTTCTTTCTAGTGGTAGATAGCAGCATCAACATTCAAATTAATTAGTTTACAAAATGCCATGTAAACAGCTCAGAATACTTCTAAACCTCTTTTCAAATTGGTTTATAATTTCAGTACTGATAAAACAATTGTACTTTTTACTCTTCAGTAACCTTGCCAAATATTTTCATAGAATCAGAAAGTATCCTGAGTTGGAAAGACTCACAAGGATCACCAACTCCAGCTCCTGGCCCTGTAAAGGAAACCACAAGGATCACACCATGTACCTGAGAGCATTGTCCACACACTTCTTGAATTCTGTCAGGCATGGTGCTCTGACCACTTCTGGGGAGCCTGTTCCAGTTCCTGGTGGTTAGTTTAGTCTTCAAGTAAAAGTTTAGCCTTTAAATAAGCCTATTAGCCTCAGTTTATGTCATTAAATGGTAACTAAATACCTGACAGATCCCCCAGAGAAAATGTGGAAGGTCCATTATTTTGCAGGATTTTAAGAACAGGTGAAACAAAGATGAAGCAATGATGGCCAACATGCTGCCTTTGCAGGAGTTGAACAGAAGTTGGTATTGCTCCCTTCTTAGTCTGCAGACTGATAATAGTCTGTGATTAGAATAGAAATAGAGGAACAGTCTGAATAACAAAAAGATGCAAAAAATTGAATATTCCTACTTCCACAAGCCACAAACAATTTAAATGAAGGAAAATGCAAGAAAAAATATATGCACCCAGGCCAGCTATCTTTCCAAATGAGCCTTTAGAAAATCTCCAGATGAAAGCGTGGCAAGTCTGAGGTTACAATCCAAGTTCCTATACTCCCACATGAGAACTATAAGGTTTAAGCACACCAGTCCAGCTAGTATGAAGAAACATCTTTCAAAGATTAATCCTGAAATATACACAGGAGCTGTAGGGTAGGAGCGTGCATTTTAGTTAAGTCATAAAAGGAAAGAATACTAAGTATTTCCCAAAGCATGTGGCTGCTTGCAGATCCTCACCTTGCCAGAGGCACCTGACAAAACTCAGAGAGAGCACTTGGGCTGGACAAATAATTATCTTGTAATGCAACACACTTAAATGTAAAACTGCCAACAAGGAACACAATCCTGCAGGTAGGTTTATCCTCTCCTGTATCTTGTGCACTACAAACCATGACACACTCTCTCTCCAGACCCACCACCTCTCTTCCCTTTCTCTATGCTCAGTATTCAGCAGACCCTGTCTGCACCTTTGATGTCCAAGGAAGAAAATCTGCCTGTTTCCTCCAAGTGCTTCGTGCCCAGGCCCAGGAATTCAATATAGAACAGCTTGCAAACTACCTGGCAGTCACTGAGTGCATCCATGTCTACATATGATTCTGCACAGGCAGCATTTTAACACAATCCCATAAAAATACAAATAGAGGACTTGATGTTTAAAATTCTATATTGAGTATTTGCTTTGTTCATTTTTCAGTATTGCCTGCTGTCAAACTCATTACAATTTTGGTTTGGTTTGTACAGCTTCTTGTGCAATAGGGCTCTGCTGCCTTATGAGGATCAATGCCTATATGTTCTATTCATGTAAATGGTAATTAATGACTTGAAGAGTTTGTGCTCATCTTTGCAGTGCATTTGGGCTACACAAACATTTTTACTAATGCTGGCAGCTGGCAAAATACTGGTAAATAATGAAAAATACAACTTAGTTAATAACAGAAAACCAAACACATTGATTTTATTACAAATCAGCTGTTGGTACTTGCAGAGAGCAGTTTCTTTCTCCATATTGCTAATTACTTCAAAACATCAAAAGCTTTGAGCACTCTAAATTTCATAGCTTAATTACTCAAATGGAGTGAGATTTGCATTTCAGGTAGACAGATCCATTGGTATTAAACTGTTATTACCACTTTATTTTGACACCTAATTACAAATAAGTACTTTAGGTCAGATAACTGATTGCATCCAAGTTCTGCTGACACAGCAGAAGGGCAGTAAAATAAGGAAGAAGTCAGTTTAAAGTCATCTTTAAGAGCCTCCACATCTTGGCATAATTTAAAGTTTTAGATATGCCTGCAATAGCCTTCAGAAAACAATTATTCTAAGCAAAGACTTTGGCATTTCAGCAGCACTTAAGCCACTCCATCTCCTCATCACATACTTCTACACTCTGAATTAGGGCTTTTTACTTGGTTTGCATGGCAACACAAAACTTCTGGTAGTGAGAGGTCTATGGGGACAGCCCCTGTGAGCAGTTGTCAGAAATGTCCGTGTGTCCAGCAGAGCCAATGCCAGCTGATTTCAAGATGGACCTTCCACTGGCCAAGGCCAAGCCCATCAGCAATGGTGGCAATGCCTCAGAGAAGGGAGACATGAGAATATGTAGAGGATCAGCAATAGAGACATCAAGGTCAGTGTGGAAGGACGGGCAGTAAAGAAGAGGTGCTCCAGGTGCTGGATCCCTGACGGAGGCAGTGACCATGTGGGAGGCCCACACTGGAGCAGGTAGGACCCGGGGGGACCCATGGAGAGAGGAGCCCATGGTGGAGCAGGTTTGCTGGAAGGACTTGTGACCCCAAGAGGGACACACACTGGGCCAGCCTGTGCCTGAAAGACTGCACCCCATGGAAAGGACCTACACTGGAGCCGTTCATGAACTGTAGCTCATGGGAAGGACTCACATTGGAGAAGTTTGTGGAGAGAGGGACCTCATGTTAGAGCAGGGAGGGACTCCTCTCCCTTAGTAGGGAGCAGAAAAAATGTATGATGAGCTAACCATAACCACCATTCCCCATCTCCCTGCACCACTAGGGGAGAGGAGGTAGAGAATTGGAACTAAAGATAGGGCCAGGTGGGAGGAATGACAGAAGATGTTATTAAGATTTAGGTTTACTTCTCATTATCCTACTCTGATTTGATTGACGAATTCATTTAATTTTCCCCATGTCCAGTTCATTTTGCCTATGCTGCTAACTTTTTAGTAATTTTTCTCTGTCCTTAGCTCAAGCCAAGTTCAACCCACCACAGGCTGGTCTCAATCCCAGGCTTGTCCCACTGCCAAACTGCCCTGCCCAGTGCAGGCATGAACAAAATGTGATAAGAAGGAAGCAGGGATGGGGCAAGAAATGTGTTGTTTCTGGGGCAGTTATATCAGATAACCACAGTACAGCAGTGTTAAAGCATATATCCCACGGACTGTTTTTTGGTTTTAACATGGGGACTATGGGGAGTTGGTATAATGTCCTATACAGCCAAATAGCATTTAAAAATTGAGCCCACCCATTGTGTTTAGAGGCGCTGCCTTTTAAGGATTAGCTACAATTTCATTTGCATGCAGAAAATTTACAGCCACATCCACAGCATGCAAAGTTGCTTCATCTCTCTCTTTAGATGGCAATAACTAGAGCCAGTGGTTAAGCAATGGAAGTTCATTCAAAAGTAACATCTGTTTGTACTTCAGATTTCAAATCGCATTGTTGCGTTTGCTTTTCATCAACATTTCAGCAAGATGAGCAGTGGCATTTTGCATAATATTCAAGAATTTGCTTATGCAAATACAGAATAATTACTTATAAGATTTTTTCAAAATCTTACAAGAGTTCATATTTTCTACATTCTCATCTAAACGTAAAATGTATAAATCTAATATTCTAACACTCCTTGTCTCTGTCTGAGCTTTTGTTAGATGACATGTGCTACTTTGCACATGAAAAACATTATTTCTGCAAAACTAGCCTTCTCCAGCTCTTTTGGTTTGTGCTGCTCTGTGGTACACTGATTTCATTGACTTCTGCACGGTGCCATTGATCAAATGATCTGTGCTCGTGTGATAATTAGATCCTACAGACTGCTGACTAAAAGACAACTTTTGAGAGTTTTACTGGATAACTGGCTCACAAGTCCTTATGGCCCAAACAACATAGACTGATCTAATGGCAGAGAGTTTAAAAGAGTTGTGAAAATTATATCAGCTGGGGGTGAGGATAGCAATTTCTCATATTCAACAAAATACTGAGATTAGAGCAGTAGAGATGCTCAAAGTACAGTGCAGCTGAAGGTGGTTCAGAGGAAATTTATACCTGTAACCTGCCGTGGTGACCTGCATGATCCCCCATGCATCTTTTTTCACATGCTTTGAAGTTCTTCTTAAGGGAAATGCTAACACAAGGAAGGACAAATCTATAAAGGGATAAAATAAATTTTAAATTATAACAATTTTTAAAAGTTCTTCAGGCTTCAACCGAGATTTCCAAAGGTGACCAGTGAATTTATGTTTCCCATCAGCAACACAGCAAAAGGCCCTGATCTTGAGAAAAGTGCTGAACCACCCAGAATATTTAATATACTACTGAACAGCCTTGGAAAGCTGGGCCACTCTTTACACAAAGGTGAAAAACTTAAAATATCAATTTCATTTGAGTTACACACTCTTCTAGTTTAGATTTTTTGTTTGTTTCATGAAACAATGACAGGCTGTGGAGAAAAGGTGGGTGGTGTGGAGCTTTCTGCATTCACAGCTGTGGGGACATTCCAGCTGCCTGTAGGATTATGATATTGTTCAGACTGGGACTATGTGTTTTTTCTTATCCTTAGGTCACTGTCCTTCTAGAAAGCTGCAACACACTGGGTGAGTGGTGGAGGAGGAGAGTGAGGACAGGAGCATGTCATGATGTGGTCGTGTCCCTGTCCAGAGCTGAGGCTAGTGAAAACCAGTGAAACAAGAATCAGCAGACACTTTACATCCTGCCTGCACAGGACTCTCCTGGGTTCAGGTCAGGGCTGTCCATCCCACACCTCCCTGACAGTCAGGTGATATCTGTCCTGGACAAGTTATGTCACCAGTTCCCTGTGACACAGACAAAACATGACCAGAGCTAGTGCCAGAAGCTGGTAGCTGCCATCTCTATCAGGGCTGTGCCATCATAAGGGCTGTCAGTTCTGCATTGGTGTGACACAGATGTTTATATTTTACCACTTCAGTGAGAAGAAGAAGTTAATTAAGTTGCTTATCACGTCCCCTTCTCTTCTGCCTGTCCCACACTGCCTTTTCAGAGGAAGAGTTCAGCACAGAAACTGGTGCTTAATTAGGTTTAATTTTTGCTTTGCTCTTTCAGCTCACCTTTAAAAGTTGAGAGCCATGGCTTTTCATCAGGTATGCCAAAAGGTGCTGGAAGCAGCACTCTGCAGTCTGTTGCAGATCCTTCCTTGTAGTCAGCAATTACACAGTTCTCTCTCCACTCCCACATCCCTGGGGATTCCTCAAGGACAGGCGGTCTGGTTTTCCCTTTACAGTGTCCATATCCATCCTAATTAGTTTGAACCAGGCTGTAAGGATTAACAAGATCCCCTCAGTAAGAGGCTTTGCAGAAAGGGTGACCTCCCACCCTCCCAAGTTGTATGTGTGTGAGCTCAGTTGCAGATATTTGGAGCACTGTACATGGTAGACCTGCATTCAGAAATGGCACAAGAGACTACTAGAGTATTTTCCCTTTAATCTCTAGAAAACAGACACTGACATTTTCCCTTATATAATTTTATGCTGGTATAAATGCCACCAAAGTAGACCAAAAAATCTGATACATTTTCAGGGCTGACAGGAGATAACAGGTCCCTGAATGTACCCTCTCTGGACTCAAGGTTTTGATATGCTATTTCTAATTCTCAAATTATCTGGCCTCCTCATTTCCCTATCTAGGTTACCATATTTCACATGCTGCTATTAATCATATAAACACTATTGACTTTTTTCTGTTGTAATCACTGATTTCAACCTATCTTCTGGAACTTTTGACTGCTTTTATAAAGTGGCCATGTTGCTCTGACAGAAACTAGATTTTTTTTTAATAGGATAACAAAATATGAATGTAGAGAACTTGGAAGCGATAGGTCTACAAAGATGCCCAGTGACAATGCTTTGGGAAAAATGATAAAGTCTCAAGTGAAGCAGTGCTGTTGGAACCTGATATGGATTAAATGTGAAGACCAAAAAAAAGCACAAAGAGGGTTTGTTAAACAGAACATAGGCACAGTTCACAAAAAAGGCGAGATTAGAGAGGACATCAAAACCAGGGCCCTGAAGTGAGTTCAGACTTTTGTATCCTACCGTGATTTCTCCTTAGTGCTAAGATCAATGGGATTTTACCTTGGCTGTTTTAGAAGTTTCCCATAACAAAACTGCTGAGTTCTCACTATGCAGCTGATATCCTAGCTATTCAGCAGAATAAACCTCCTCAGGACAGATTTTTCTTTCCATTACCAGTCAGGATAATTTCAGGCAAAATTAATCTAGATTGACACCAGTGCTAATCAGAACACAGTATCCTGCCTGCAGGAAGTGGCCTTCAGGAAAAGTTCTTGTGTTTATAGCAATTTCTATTTTGAATTTCCATTCTGTTTTACCAATTATTAAAAAAAACAAAAATTATCTTTCTTATTCCTTTTAATGTTCTTGAAGCTTCTACTCCTAGTTCTGGCACCATTATTAAACAAGCCCTCCTTATGCTCTTTAGTAAAGGTACTTACATTACAGGTATATGCTTCCTGCCTACTTTTGATTAAATAATTCTCAAGTCAAAGCCTACTGAAGACAGAAAATCTCTCTATGACAAAATGTATAAAAGTTTAATTGCTACAAAATATGGCATTTATTGGGCAAGTTTCCACTGCATTTCCCAGCACTCTTCTTTTACACCTACCACAGTGGGCTGTAACCACATTTGTCTCTAATACCAGACATAATTGCTTGTTAGTTTATCTGCATTTTAGCTGTCCTCTCCTGAATCTCATCAAATCTTTTAATTTCAGTTCTGTGATGAGAAGGCCTAAACTGCACACATTTGTGATTGCATTCTTTCTAAGACTGCTAGAAAGTTGTTACTCAGAAAGAAGCAAGAGTTATCTATTTCAGTCACTCATCCTTAGCAGGTCAGGCTAGACTGCACTAGGGACATTAACTTCTGTAGAAGGCTTAGCTAAATGTGGAAACTCATATACCATATTACATCTGTATCACAGATATTAGTCCTCAGTACACTAAGGATGGCAGAGCTAGAGAAATGTTATTTCTTTATAAGACAACTCATTTTTTTTGCTATGTATTTTTGTGTTATTTTTGCAATAGAGATGTAGAGTATTTTAACCCTTTCACTCAGTATACCTCCCACTAAATACACCACATTGCTGTCATCCAGTAGCATTTCTTCTAAACCAACAAACCTGAAGGAATGAGTGACACAGATTACTCAGTTTTTAAATATTCATTCTCTCAAACCAGTCTAAACCAGCCAGTCACCCCTGGTCACATCTAAAAGGTTACACCAATCTGATGCTGTATTCCATACTTGAAACCTCTCTCCTGGTTGCTGTCACATCATCATGCCAGCTTGAAAGTGATCAAGCTGTATTTGTCTTATTTTACAGAGTTCAGAAACACCCTTTTTCCCCCTTAAACGTAAGAAACATCCATTTCAGAAGAATTCAGGAAAAAAAAAAGCCTTCTTGAAATTGTTATAAATAGGGCAAGGA
>VZTR01021063.1:12972-23339 GCA_013400775.1 Chaetops frenatus | reverse complement strand
AGGAAGGAAAAGGAAGGAAGGAACTGTTGAGATTTATTCTGCTTCTCTTTCTCCTGCTCTGATTTTGTTGGGAATAAATACAACCAAATCCCCCAGTTCCATCCGTTGTGTTCGTGACGGGATCGGGGCAGGATCTCTCCCTCTCCTCTCAGCTCCCGAATCCTTTTGATTTCCTCTGCCTGTGCTGCAGAGGGGACTGAGAGGCTTTGGTGGCATCCAGCCAAGGCCACCCCAACACGTGCCAACGCCCCGTGCCCCCAGCCCAGCCTGGTCACAGCCCCATCCCTGGGGGTGCCGCTTCCCGAGGGTGCTCAGGGCAGGACAGGAACACCGAGAAGCCCATCCTGAAAGATCCCAGAATCCCAGAACCACGGAATCCCAGGATGGTTTGGGTTGGTGGGGACATTTAAAGGGCACCTGGTCCAACCCCACCTCAGTGAGCAACAACTTAAGTGAAGGACAACACAAAGAGCATCCTTAAAAATGCATTTTCGGGATCCCATGCTGAAGGACACATCCCAAGGACACATCCCAAGGACTCATTTCCAAGCCTTGCCAGGGCAGCATGGCTGGGCAGAGCCACTGTAGTCCTGAGGGACCACAACCACCCAGGTGCTCCAAGGAGGGGACATTCCCAGTGTGTAAATAACCCTCAAAACCCTGGGAAGGTCCAGGTTCCTGAGCAGGTTGTGGTGGGGACGTATTTCCAGGGCTCTCCCACTCTTCCTTTTATTCCCTTCCTGCTGTTTTCCTCTTGGATTCCAAGGGTTTGGCTGTGCCCCTGCCGATTGTTTCCAACACAAACTTGAGGGTTTGATTACATCAAATGTCTCCCAAAACAGCTGCTTTTCCCTGGATCACTCACTCCAAGCAAAGCATTCCCACTTCTCTGTGCTCCAGCTTGGAAATGCCCTTCCCTTCCATTTTGCCAAAGGATTTGGTCTAAAATGGGAACTTTGCCCTCATCTTTGTCCCTTTCCAGGCCCAAATTAGCACCAATTCCCTTTCCAGGCCCAGGTTAGAACTGTTCCCTCATGCTGGAGGATGAAGGATTTTTCTGACACAAACATTCCTCACATCTCTCTGGACAGATAAAATGTTTTCCCTTCATTTAGGACCAAAGGATGGTTTTGGAGTGGGATAAAAGGAGCTGTTTCTTCCCCCCTTCCTTGTCTTTCCAAAGCCATTCCTGAGGGAGCGGTGTCAGGGCTGATCTGGGGACGTTTGGTGGCAGCTCCCATCTCCCCCTCCAGTCCTTCCCCATCCCAGTTTTTTAACTGCTTCCTTTTGTTTTCCTTGCATCCAACTTTTTTGAGGAATCAAAGAATTCTCCCTGCCTTCAAACTTTGGGGTTGTGCCTTTGTGCACAAAATTGATTTCCCTGAAGGAAAAGGAGCATTTGTTCCCACACAACCTCCAGTTTTCCAAGCTTTCCACCCAATGACTCGGAGAAAGAATGACTTTACAATTAGAAATTGTGAAGCAGTGTGTTTTATTTCCAGCTGGGACACACGAGGCGATATCTCCTCCAAACCCTTCGTGCTTGGGTGACTTTCTCCCAGCTATTTCTTTTCTGAAATATTACATATGCATTAAATTTCACAATAGGCCGATACATATTCATTACCTGGCCCCGCCCAGCCCCGCTTCATATTAAAATGAGCTAAAAAGTCTTCCTGTGGTTGCGCAGTCCCCTCTGGTGCTCGTGGGCCGGGGTCTTCTGAGGAAGGCAGGAGTCTTCGTCACAGTGGCTTTCTTTGGCCCCCTCCTTCTGGGCAGGCTCAGTAAGGGTTTGGCTGTTCCCAGGTTTGCTTGCCTTGGCCAAAACCACGAGCCAGATTCTTGCTGGCCCAGGCTGGCTCTGGGATCCGAAAGCAGGAGCTTCGGTCACCGTTTCTTCTCTTTATCAAGGGCCCTGCATCCCCTCTTACACCTTGCTTTTCTGCTTGTCAAGCACAGTAAATGTTAAACCAGCATGAATGTTAAGCAAGCAATATCTAGCAAGCAGCTGCAAGGTTTAGCAATACCTGTGATCAGCAATTAACCCGTAAAGCTTCAAGCCCCCTGTATCACCAAAAACTCCATTCCACGGGGATAGAAGCCACTGGGAATTTGCTGCCAGGCCCACAGCTCCTGTGGCCTCCAAGCCCAGCATTATTTCAGTAAAATATTAATTTTAATCTGATTTCTGAATGCAAATAAGAGCAGGAAGCTCCTGTTTCTCCCTCAGGTTGGGATAGCCCTGGAGAGGCTGGTCTGGGGACACCAGGAATTGTCCCTTGTCCCCTCACCAGGTCAATGGGAACAAGCCCCACACAGCACCACTGGAGTCATTAACAGGATTGACCCTCCCAGGCTTGATAGGTTTTTAATTTAAGGCTTTTAAAGGTTTATTGGAGACTTAGAGGGGCTGCCTTCACTCCAGGAAGGATCTGTTAGAGTGGGAAATCCAGGGAGGATTTGGTTTGTGTGCTCTGGGTCAGAGTTTGGGAATCTGGAACCTGTTCCTGAATCCTCACCTGGAGGCCATAAATCCTGCCTTTATCCATACAATAAAGACATCCAGGACACGGAATTGCAGCACCTGGTGCTCCTCTCCCACTTTTCCATGACCTCCAGGAGCCCAAGCAAAGCCAGATATCTCGTGGAAAACCACCAATTCCAGCCTGGCAGAGCTTCCAATGGTTTGTTTTATTGGGAATTAAACAAATAAATAACAAAAAACCTCATTAAAGAAAAATCTATTTTTCCCATTACTGCTCACTGAGCAAACCAAAATCAGGAGAGAAATTGGCAGCTCCCAAGGAATCCATGTGGAAATAGGGATGGAAACGGGGAATATTCCTGTGGTGCCTCCACCTGGAATGAGCAAACAGCAGCTGGAGCTCACCTGGGGCTGCAGGAGCTGAGGGGGCTCTGGGCACCCCTTGCTCCTGTGGCTGCTCCAGAGGGACAAATCCTGGAGATTTCCTGGGATGCTGCAGCTGCTGAAGTGGGATTGAGCGCCAGGAATTCCTGCAGTGCCTCCCTGGGGAGGGAGCTACGGCTGTGGATGCTCCCAAGGGGAATCACCAGGACAGGGAGAGCCAGGGACCCACACTGGTCTTTTGTTTTGTTATTTGCAGAGCTTCAAATCCTGGAATGGTTTGGGGTTGAATCCTGGAATGGTTTGGGTGGGAAGAATTTTAAATCCCATCCAATCCCACCCCTGCCATGGGCAGGGACACCTCCCACTGTCCCAGGCTGCTCCAAGCCCCAGTGTCCAACCTGGCCTTCAACACTTCCAGGGATCCAGGAACAGCCACAGCCTCTCTGGGAATTCCATCCCAGCCCATCCCCACCCTCACAGGGAACAATTCCTTCCCAAAATCCCACCAAAATCCATCCAGCTGTTTCTCACATGGCTGAATCCCAACTTTATCTACATTATTTTCCATGAGCAAAACCATCCCAGAATTCTCCCCATATGGAATGTGAATTATTGAGGTCTCTAAGGAGATGAGAAATCTAAAAATTGGGGGAACCCAACTGGGGCACAAAGGAGAAAATTCCAAAAAGCCCAAACACCACCTGAGCTAAGGCTGCCTTGTTCATTCCTGGCTCCCAAAAATCATCTTCCACCTGGAAAAGCCAAGGAAAGTCTCACCAGGGAATCCAAAGCCGAGTTCAGCCCTTAGGGACCATCATTCCCAGGGAATGGTCACTGCCCCAAGGCTTGGACACCGCTCCCAGGCCAGGCTGGGGTTGTTGGGGTGTCTGGGCAGGGCCAGGATTGGGAATGGTTGATCCCTGTGGGTCCCTCCCAGCTCAGGATATTCCCTGCTCCTGTTGTCAGCCACGCTCGGCACAGCGCATCCCTCAGCTTTTGTGGGAAGCACAGAGCCATGGCTGAGTTTTCCATGGTCAGCTTGGCACCAGCCAGACATCCCAAGGACTCCACAAAGAGTTCCATGCGCTCTGGGAGAGCTTTGCCCTTGGAGAGGGGCTCCCCATGGGTCTCCCCGGGGCAGAGGAGGAGGGAAAGGATTTTATCCATTATCCATGAGGGCAGGGAAGGGCTGCAAAGGCAAATGAAGGCTGGGAACATTGGGAAGGAGACAGAGGCTCCCTGTGGACAACCAGATTCCATCCCTTGGTGGAGGTGACTTCTGGAACCACCTGGGACCAGGAAACGGCCTGAGCTTTCCCAGGATTCCCAGAACACAGACACAGCTGGGGCACAGAGCAAAATCCTAGGCCAGGTTTGGGAGGTTGCAAATGTCCCAGTGCCAAGGCCACCTCAGGCCAGCTGACCCAGATGTCACCAGTGCCACCAGTGACAGCTCTGCCAAGCCCAGCACCAGCAGCCTCAACTCCTTCTCCTCTTTCTCATCCCAGAGCAGCTCCTTGGCTTGAGAAGGTCCTACACAACCCAGCAGGGCATAAATCCCCCCCTTCCCCTCCCAGGGCACCCCAAATCCCCTCTGTTCCACCCCAATCCCAGTGGGAGCCTCTTCCAGATCAGAATTCCCTCCAAACAAGGCCAGCCCGGCCTCAAGAATTCCTGTTGGGACACCACAGAGGGAGGTCTGGTGGCCTGGGAAGTTTCAGTGTGGGGGAGTTGTTACCCAGGGCTGCCCAGGAATTCCACGGGAAGCACCAGCAGGGCTTGTCCCCTACCTGTGTCCCCTCAGGTCACAGCAGCTCAGGACCTGCAGGGCAGGGGCTCAGTGGCTCTTGTTAATGAAGATAATTAGCTCAGGATGTTAATGAGGCTCTGGTGGGGGAGTCTTTGCTGGGACTCACTTCCAAGAGCTGATGGGAACCGGGAGAATTCCCAAAGAAAGGAGGGGATGCTCTTCCCGAAGTTAAAGCCCACCCAAAACCTTCCCCTGGAATTACAAACCCCTGCAGTTCCTGTTTCTTCCCAACCCCCAACACAATTTCCAGGGAAGCAGTAACTGGAGCAAGATGCTCCACAGTTCATCCTCTGCTGCATTTCCCATAAAACACAGTTTAAATTCCATTTTTCCCATGCTCCTGCTGAAATGAGGTCTCATACTCAGTTCACAGCTCCCTAAAAACCCTTTCCCACTTATTTTTTACTGCCCTAAACATTTCCCTCACTTTCTCTTACGTGATGTCACTAAAAATGCTGGAGAAGTCCCTTCAGGGATAATTTCCTCTGCTGAAAAAGGTTGGGATGAATCGAGCAGGAGCTGTAGAAGCTCCCCTGCCCCTCAGCTCTGCTGGAATCCCACCAGGGAACGCTTTAATCCCAAATCCCCTCCAAATTTAATGAATGAGGTCTCTGGCCATGGATGGGCTGGGCTGCAGCAAGCAGAGGATGGGAGACAAACTGTTCCAGGAACCACAATTCCATCTTTTCCTTCATGGAAACTTCCAGATTAAAGGAGGTTTTCATAGGTTTGGGTCGGAAGGGCCTTAAGGATCATCCCAAAACTTTGGATAATTCCCTTGTGGTTCATACGATTCTCAGGAAAACCTAAAGGATACAATGAAGGAACATCATCTTCCCTTCTGGGGTTCTCCAAAAAGTCCAGGGGGGGGGCCAGCAGAGACTCTGGGCTCTGTAGGAATGGATGGTCCTGGGGCACATCCAGTTATTCCTTGGACACTTCCAGGGATTCAGGGAGCCACAGCTTCTCTGGGATCTCCCTCCGGGAGGGAATGTGAGGGAAAGGATCCCACAGGAGGACGGGACAACCTGGGGTGGTGGAAGTGGCCATAAAAGGGAAGTGGAGAGTCCAAAGGAAGGGTTCAGGTTAGGTGGGATATTGGGAAGGGATTCCTGGCTGAGAGGGTGGGGAGGGGCTGGGATGGAATTCCCAGAGAAGCTGTGGCTGCCCCTGGATCCCTGGCAGTGCCCAAGGCCAGGTTGGACACTGGGGCTGGGAGCAGCCTGGGACAGTGGGAGGTGTCCCTGCCCATGGCAGGGGTGGCACTGGGTGGATTTAAAAAATCCCTCCTAACCCAAATAATTCTGGAATTCTCCAAATCCCCATTCCCAGGCAAATTCTGCCTTTGGAGAACATTCCCTGTGTGTTCCAAACCTGCAATCCCACAGCACCACCTTCAATCCCCACAGGAGGTTGTTCCAACCATCCCTGTAAACACCTTTTAATAAAATCATAACATAAAACATGTTTTTTTCCCTCTCAGAACTCCAAGAAAGCTCATTCCACAACATTCCCACCCCTTTCTTTTCCTTCTTTTTATTGATGTGGCAGGAATAAAATTCACATTGAGTTGTTTAATTTGTTTATTATCAAACCAAACCCCCAGTTTTTGCTCTTGGATCACTTTCTCCTTCAGGCAAGTTCACCCCAAGAAGTAAAATCCTGCCAGTGGTTGCCTGGAATACATTTCTCCAAGACCAAAAGAATATTAAGATGACAGAAGGAGGGAATTCCTTGAAATCAGAGTTGGAGCAGGAAGAGCAGGACCTGGGGTGATGCTCGAAGGCCCCAAACAGAGGAGTTCAAACAGAACTGGGCTGATTTTAAAGAGCTGCTTCATTTTCTCTTTTATTTTATAAAGCAGAAAAAAGTCTCTGCTCTCTTCAGAGGTGCTGCAGAACAGGAAGAGCCACATTCCCACTTTAATTCCATGAATCCCATGCCCAGACTGCCCCAAGATCTGAAGTTCTGCTTTCAGAACCTGCTACAAAGCAACTTATTCCAGGGAATTCTGCTGCTCCCTATTTCCTGCAATTGTTTAGGTTGGAAAATTCCTTTAAAGCTGAGTTCAAGCATCCCCTGCACTGCCAAGGCCCCCACTGATTCCTGTCCCCAGGTGCCACATCCACACGGATTTGAAATCCCACCAGGATTGGGGACTCCTGCCCTGCCCTGGGCAAGTTTTCCCCATTCCATGGAGAAATTCTCCCTGGAATCCAACTTAAACCTGCCCTGGGGAGGCTTCCTCTTGTCCTGTCACTCATTTTGGCAGGAAGAGCCTGATGCCCCCTGGATTCACCTCCCAAAGTTTTGTGGATTTTCTCCCCAGTAGATGTTTAGCACAAACACGGAGTGGGTTTGGGGCAGAGGGATAAAAGGCAGGAGCAGAAGGAGGGAAGGCAGGAAAAGAGGAGTGAAAAGCAGGAACAGAGGCCAATCTGCCTTCCCGGGATGCAGCAGAACCCTTGGGAATGTTTTCCCTTATCCACCATTTCAGGCTTCCCTTGCAACCCATCCTTTGTCCAGAGCTGCTGGAATCCCAGGCCCAGAGCTTGGGGGAATTTATCCAACGTTAAATCCTGATGGGAAAAACGGCTCCTCCCAACCTGGAGAAAGGATTTTCTTGGCAGTGGGTGATGGATGAACCCCAGGATCAGGACAGGGCCAGGATCCCTCTGCTCTGCAGGTGCCAGCAAATTTCTGGCAATTGGGAAAGAAAGATTTGAGGAAACAATAAAATTTTCAATTTTCTGAAGCTGATTTCAGTTTTTTACCTGGGATGGAGGAGAACAGAAGGGAGGAAGAGGAGTTTGGAAAATATTTAAAAGCCAGCCAGGAGTGGGAATCCAGGTTTCCCAGGACTATGATAAAGAGCAGAAAGCTTGGAAAAAAAACCCCACAGAACCTTCCAGGAGTTTCTGGGGGAGATGAATCCGGTTCCAGGGAAGGTGTTGTGGGTGCCAAGGGCTGAAAATCCAGGAATGACAAAGCAGGGAGAGCTGAGGAGCTGAACAGAGGCAGAGCTGTGGCTCAGAGGTGAAATCAGCACTGGGAACCTGAACAGGAAACCCAGGGCAGAGTTTGGGGCATCCTTGGATACTCCAAACCACAGCTCAGCATCCTGGGATTCCCCAGCATCAGGAGGGGGCTGTGTCCACCTGGCAGGGTGACTTCTCCTTTGGAGAGGTGGCAGGAGATGGGATCTTCCCTCTGCTGCTGCTCCACTTGGAAAAAAGCACCTGAACATCCCTGGATCCGAGACAAATCCTGCCCTGGACCCCTGGGAGCTTCCTCATCAAGGAGAAAGATTTCCAGAGTAGGTTGGGTGGGAAGGAACCTTAAACCTCTCCAGTACCACCCCTGCCATGGGCAGGGACAGCTCCCACTGTCCCAGGCTGCTCCCAGCCCCAGTGTCCAACCTGGCCTTGGGCACTGCCAGGGATCCAGGGGCAGCCACAGCTGCTCTGGGCACCCTGTGCCAGGGCCTGCCCACCCTCCCAGCCAGGAATTCCTTCCCAATATCCCATCCCTCCCTGCCCTCTGGCAGTAGGAAGCCATTCCCTGTGTCCTGTCCCTCCATCCCTCGTTCCCAGTCCCTCTCCAGCTCTCCTGGAGCCCCTTTAGGCCCTGGAAGGGGCTGGGAGCTCTCCCGGGAGCTTCTCCTCTCCAGGTGAACATTCCCAGCTCTCCCAGCCATAAATCAGCACCGTAGGGAGAAAAAGGGGCCCGAATGAGCCTCCCGCCCCCAGCGTGGGCTGGGATGGTCAAGGTAGGGAAAGGAAGAAGGAGCGTGTCCACACGGGATGAGGCAGGAATGTCCCTCTGGATCACCGCACTCTGTGCAAATCCTGTTAAACAGCAGCCTCTCAGCAGCACCATCGGCGCGTCCGTCCCTCCCCGCTGTGAGATGCTCCCGGGAATTCCCTCCTGGGGATGCTCCAGGGAATTCCCTCTCGGGGATGCTCCAGGGAATTCCCTCTCGGGGGCTGCTCCCGGGAATTCCCTCTCGGGGATGCTCCCTGGAATTCCCTCCTGGGGATGCTCCCGGGAATTCCCTCTCGGGGATGCTCCGGCCATTCCCGCTGTCCCTTTGTCCCCAGGGACAGAGAGGCCGCGGTCCCGCCCCGCTCCCGGCAGGCTGGCACTGGGATCCGGCCTGTCCTTTCCCGCACGGAGCAGGAGGAGCGGAGCAGCTGCTCCCCATGTCCTGACACAGCCTCGGCTCCTGTCCCGGCCTTCCTGGAGGGATAACAGCGCTGGGATCCTTCTCCCGGCTGCTTCCACCTGGCCGCCGCGGGAAGGGGCTTGTCCGATTTAAAGGCCTTTGGCTGAGGAAATGCAAAGCACCGGAGAGATCCTGGGAAAGGTTTTCCCAACTGACGAAAATAAATTTAGGGGAACAAATGCTCAAACATCCCCTCTGTCGCCCTGTTTTTGAAAGCCTTCTGAAAAGTTTCTGTTCTCGAGTCAGATTTTCTCACGCACTGTACTAAAAGCAATGGTTTTGTTTCCATTCCCTGCTGGAGAAGGAAAGCTGACTGGCTGGGCACTGCCCCAGCCTGGTTGAGAGGTGGGATTTCATCTTCCAATCCTCACACACTTTGAAAACTCTATAAAATTGTGTATCAAAATAAACGGCTCTCCTTCTGGGGGCCTCTGCTGTTCTCCTGATTGTGGACGATCTGTGTCTTGCTTCCGTGACCGGGACCGCACCCCTCCCCCTCCAGTGTGCCCAGCTTTCAAACTGGATCCATTCTGGATCTGTTTCCTCTTGTTCTCCATAAAGATTGTCCCTTTTGGGGACAGTTGTCCCCAGCTGTTCCTCTTTGGGTGTCTATGCCCCACTAGCTCCCTGTGCTAAAAGTACTTTCATCCCAGGGTTTATCTGCACATCCTCACGTGGGGCTCAAATCCCAGAATCCCAGAATCCCAGAAAGGGGTGGAAAGGACCTTAAAGCCCACCCAGTGCTATGGGCAGTGACACCTTCTCCTACCCCAGGGTGCTCCAGCCTGGCCTTTGGGACACCCCAGCACCTCCCCTTTCATCCATGCCATCCCTGAATCCCTGCAGTGACATTTCCAGGGATTTACACTTGGCCCAGATGAGCTCTTGACTTAAATCAGGATCTGTGAACATCTCCAGCCCCTAATTTAGCAATTCTATCAAAAATGTAATTAAGTTTGTCCAGCCTGATTTATTCCTAATAAAGCCGAGCTCTGTTCTGCTCCTGGTGTTCAGAGCCATCAATATTTGCCTGGCAAATTTGCTGGAATTTGGATGAGGATTCCCAGGAAGTAATATCCATTATCTAATTAACAAACCCAGGAGAGGAGTCAGTGAGGAGGGAGGTGTTTGCAGGGAATTCATTCTGCCTCTCCCTCCAGTTCTGTGGGAATGCTGGCAGGGAGGCTCTGGCTTGGTCCCCAAGCCAAGAAGAGATGGAAATCAGGGGAAAATGGGATATCCTGAGGTGACAGTGACCCACGAGGACCATCCAGTGCCACTTCTGGCCCTGCACAGACACCCCAACATTCCCAGCAGGAGCATTGTCCAAATGTGCCTTGGGTTGGGTTGTGACCATTCCCTGGGATCCCCAGGCCAGAGGCACCTCAGACCCCATGTCCCCATGCCCCCCTGTCCCCATGTCCCCCTGTCCCTGTGTCCCTGTGTCCCCCTGTCCCCATGTC
>VZTR01021063.1:0-12595 GCA_013400775.1 Chaetops frenatus | reverse complement strand
CTGTGTCCCTGTGTCCCCGTGTCCCCCTGTCCCCGTGTCCCTGTGTCCCCCTGTCCCCGAGTCCCTGTTTCCCCACAGTCCATGGGAGCCTGAGGAAGAGGAGCAGAGGGACAATGTCCCCAGCACCTCCCAGCTCCTACTGTCCCCTGGGGCTGTCAGTGCTTTGGGGACATCCCAAGCCACCCTCACACCTTGTCCTGCCCGTGTCCTGCTCTGAGATCCCATCTCCTGCTTGGACCAGGAGCATTCCTGCTCTGGATCCCAGCCCCTTTTCATCCCTGTGTTTTCCTGGGAAGGTAATCGACTCCTCCATTCAAGATCTGGGGACACCCAACAGCCCCGAGCGCTTTTTTGGGAGAGCACCAGGAAACCCAATTTCCTATGGATCCATGTCTGTCGTATATCCCACACTGGACCTTGATCCCACATCCTGCATTTCCAGAACTTTCAGGTCCCACCCAGAACATTCAGGTCCCTCGATCTCCTCCCCCACCAAGGGTTCTCCCCGAACCCCTCCTGCAGCAGCAGAAAGTTCCCAGCTCCTTTGGAGATGGATTTCCCAGGAAATCAGCCCCATGGATGGCTCAAAGGCTCTTTTTCATGCAAACCATGACTCAATAATCCATTAAATAAATGTCACCCAGGTCACCGCGTGCTGGGAGAGGAGGTGGCATGAGCCAGCTGCCCCCGTCACCTCTGCACATCTCTGATCACACCTTGGAATATCTCCAGGGAAACCCAGGCAGGGATGGCTGGAAATATAAATCAAGGCAAGCGAGGGCTAAAAATTAAGTTTTTGATGGGAATTTGGCATTTCAGCAGGAACAAAACGTGCACAGAAACAGCTAAGAATAAGAATAAGAATAAGAATAAGAATAAGAATAAGAATAAGAATAAGAATAAGAATAAGAATAAGAATAAGAATAAGAATAAGAATAAGAATAAGAATAAGAATAAGAATCCAGTAACAAATCCAGGAGAAGGTCCTGGTTTTTTGGAAGTTCTTTTATTTCTTTTTCCAGACCAAAGCCCACATTTCCTGGAGAAACCCTCCAGCTCCAGCCTGGTGCTGGCCAGAGGCTCCAGGCATTCCCAGCCGGGATGGGAAGGGGATGTTGAGCCCAGCCTGGGATCAGGGGCGGTTCCAGGTGGAAGCAACAAGGGACAATCCCAGAGCCAGCCTGGAGGAGCAGCTCCAGGAGTGGGATCATCCCACTGGGGCACCAGGAGGGTCCGTTCTGGACATGGAGGGGCTGGAGCGTGTCCAGGGTAGGGAACAGAGCTGGAAAGAGTCTGGAAAACATCTGAGGGAGCTGGGAAAGGGGCTCAGCCTGGAGCAAAGGAGGCTCAGGAGGGACCTTGTGGCTCTGCACAACTCCCTGCCAGGAGGGGCAGTGAGGGAGGGTCGGGCTCTGCTCCCAGGGAACAGGGACAGGAGGAGAGGGAACGGCCTCAGGCTGGGCCAGGGCAGGCTCAGGGTGGCATCAGCAGGAGTTTTCCCATGGAAAGGAGGGTCAGGCCTTGGCAGGGGCTGCCCAGGGAGAGGTGATGGAGTTCCCATCACTGGAGGAGTCCAAGGTATTCCTGGATGTGGCACTCAGTGCTGTGGGCTGGGGACAAGGTGGGCATTGGGCACAGCTTGGACTCAGTGACCTTGGAGGGCTTTTCCAACATCAGTGATCCTGGGATTCTGTGAGCTGCTCCATAAACAGAGCAAAATTCTCACATTTTGAGGATCTGCCCCAAAACTCACCCACAGCTGCTCTATAGCCCCTTCCCCATCCCATGGAGCTCATGCTGGAGCATTTAATCCCTGTTCCTGTTCCATTCTTTTCCCTAATCCTTTCTCCCTGTTCCCTGTTCCCTGTTCCTGTCCCTGTTCCTGTTCCCTGTCCCTGTCCCTGTCCCTGTTCCCCGTCCCTGTTCCCCGTCCCTTTTCCTATCCCTCTGTCTCTCTCCCTGTCTCTCTNTCCTGTCCCCTGTCCCTGTCCCTGTCCCTGTCCCTGTCCCTGTTACTGTTCCCTGTCCCTGTCCCTGTTCCTGTCCCCTGTCCCTGTCCCTGTCCCTGTCCCTGTCCCTGTTACTGTTCCCTGTCCCTGTCCCTGTCCCTGTCCCTGTCCCTGTTCCTGTTCCTGTTCCTGTCCCTGTTCCCTGTTCCCTTTTCCCTGCTCCCTGTCTCTGTTCCCGGCTCTCCCCCTCCCATCCCTTCCCATTCCAATGAATTTAAAGGAGCATTTATATCCCAAAATCCGTGTTTACAACTTCTAATGGAGTTCCAATTATGGGCTGGGAACGCAGCTGGAATTGAGCCTGTCTCCATAATTTATGGGCAGTGCAATCCCAACCCAATGGATCCCTCTCGGGAAGAAGGGGAACATTTGTCTCGAGTCTGGCAGCAATTCCTCATGCTAATAGAGTCTCCAAGGGAAATAATCCTGCCCAGGCACAGCAGCATGCCAAGGGATCCACAGGGCTGGGGCAGCAGGCAACAGGCAGCAAAAAATTCTGGGATACAGCAGGATTGGAGTGGGAGGAGGAGCAGGGAGAATGGGGAAATTCCCTGTCCTTCCCGTGCTGACAGATCCCTCCTCTTCCCGTGTGTCCATGGAATGTCTGTGTTTAGGGATTGGTTCATGTCCCTGTGACATCCCAGTTTTCTCCAGGCTGTTTCTCCAAGAGGAACCAGCCCAGCAGGGACTCGGACACGGGGCCTGGTGGCTTTCAGGACACCCGAAATTCAGATTCCCCCCTGGCTGCCTCTTCCCAGCTGGATGAGCCCAGGTCTCCCAACTCCTCCTGCAGAGTCCCAGGAGAGGAACTCCAAAGCCAGCAGGTCTCGGGCACATTTTGGGAGTAGAAACCTCGTCCTGCTATGTCCCTGCACAAACCAATCCTTGGCAATTCCTCCAAGCATTCCCAGGCAGAAAGGACAGTGAATCATCCCAGAATTCCTGAATGGTTTGGAAGGGACCTCAAAGCCCATCCAGTGCCACCCCTGCCATGGGCAGGGACATTTCCCACTGTCCCAGGGCCCTCCAAACTCTGTGCAACCCTGAACAATTCCAGGGATCCAGGGGCAGCCACAGCTTCTCTGGGCACCCTGTGCCAGGCCCTCCCCACCCTCCCAGGGAGGAATTCCTTCCCAGTATTCCATCTAACCCTGTGTCTCAATTTGAAGGATATAATTTATATTAAAAAGACTTTTTTGGCTCAGTAGGGCCCATAAGGAGCAAGATTCCCAAATGAACCCTCCCCACTCTCCTCCAGTGTCTCCCCCACAGGGCTCAGCCAGGCTGTGGAAGGGCAGCAGTGCTGGGACATCATCTCCATCTCCATCTTGATGACCTTGATTATGCATGACAATCTGCATATTAATTAATTAACAAACAACCCCAGTGTTCCCTGGAAAAGGCCATTCTTTTAATCCTGATGGGTAATTACAGCAGCAGAAAGGATAAATCTCCCTGAGCACTGTTTATCTTGAGGAGAGGTTTTAATTATGGAGGTTTTAAGGCTGGAGGGAGCTGGGGAAGTGCCAGGGGATGAAGGAAGGCTCAGGACCCCCTGCAGTGCAACTCTCTGGTCCAGCCCCATCCCTGCCTTTCTTCCCAGTCCGTGGCAGGAATGCTCTGCTGAAGGAAGCAGGAGGGATGGGAACAGGCAAATAAAATCCGCTGGAGAAATTCCTAACAGCAGGACAGATCTCTGGGAGTCATTGCCATCATCTGTCACCTGCCAGGGTCTGAGGAGGGATATCCCTTTCATGGGGAAAATGGGAAAATCTGTATTTATAGGAAAGAGGGAAAAAGAAAACTGAGATATTCAGTGAGGAGTGGAAATCACAGCCTGGTTTCTCAGGCACTGCTGTGCTCAGTCCCTTTAATTATCCCACAGGAATTCCAGCTCCTCCCGGTGTCCTCCAGAGGGAGAGGAAACCTCCAGCTCACTCCAAATTCACTCAAGCCACCACCAAAGTCTCGGAAAAGGCACAAATTTGGGGCTCTCTTTATCCAGCCAAGAATCTCCACAAAGCTGCAGGATCTCCTTCACCCTGTCAAGATCTGCAGGATCTCCATCAGCCATAGATGGGGACCAGGTCCTGCTGTCCTTGCATCCCACATCCCATGGGATCCTAAAACCCCAGGTGATTTTTTAAGCTGCCACGGCCAAGTTCTTCCTTGCTTATCACATTCCCTGCTCAGCTCTGAGAGGGGATTCGCTCTGGGAGGTGACAAATCCAAGTCACCAAAGCCCAGGATCAGCCAGGAAAGGGCTTTGGGTCCAAGCTGGCCTGGGAAGAGCAGCTCCAGTGGGTCCAGGCGGGCCCCTGGTCAGGAGCCAAAGCAGCCACCAACACACAGAAACCATGGACATGTCCAGTTAAAAGCTCTCTGGCATTTCTGAGGGATATTTACCTGTCTCACCCCTGGAAGTGTCAAAGGTCAGGTTGGATGGGGCTTGGAGCAACCTGGGATAGTGGGAGGTGTCCATGGGGTTGGCACTGGGTGGGCTTTAAGTTCCCTTCCAACCCAAACAATTCCACAGCCCAAAAACCTTTTGAGTACCACCCCTTCCTGATAAATATTAAATCCATAGAGATCCAATTCCCTCTCATTTTCTCTTCCATCTTTGCAATGATCACACAGCAAAACCTGAGATCATTCCTTCTCTGTGCTGCTCCAAAGAGCTCCCCTGTACCAGGACTTGCCTGAATTCCAAACCCATGGGAAGACCCCCGCCAATGTCCAGCCACAGGGTGCTGCAGGATGGAGCAGGAGCTGGTGGGATGCAGGAATAGCCCCTGGAAAACATCAGGCTGAGGAGATGATGCTGTCACCATGATGCTCCCATTCCCGACCTCTCGGCTCCAAGCGTTCCCTGCCCGGCTGTCGGGACATCCGGAGGAGTCATTAGCAGGACAATTAGCGCTCGCTGGCTCGGAGCGCTCATTAAGAGAGAGCAATCAATCAGTCAATCAATCAGAACTGAGGGTACATCAAATCCAGGCCTCCTGCAGCGAGAGGTGACAGCCAGGACACCCTGCCAGCCGCCCTTCCTGCTTTTTCTAGCTCAAAATCGGGATTAAACACAAGGATTGAGGAGCCGGCGATCAGTCGGTGCCAGAGCCCCGAGCGCTCCGGGAAACCTGGAGCAGCCATCAGGATCCAGCAGCACCCCAGCTCCATCTGCGCTGTCGGGGAGGGTTTATCTCCTTCCGGAAAAAGCTGGATTCGGCTGTGGGGAAAACCAGATTTTCCAGGCTGCCAGCACATGGAATGGCAGAGTCTTGGTAAGGCTTGGTTGGACTCTCTAAAGACCACCCAGACCCATGGGCAGAGACACCTTCAGGGATCCAGGGAGACCCAGGCTGACGGAGGGGCAAGGGGGGGCTCAGATCCTTTGGGGACCCTTCCTGGGGCTGTGGCTCAGCCCCACTGTGGATTCCAGCAGCTCCATTCCCATGGAGGCCTCTTCCCTGGTTACAAATCCTGGATGCAGATTCCTGCTGGATGCAGATTCCTGCTGGATGCTGAGCTCCCCGTGCCCCTTGAGGTGCTGCCCTCCAGCCCCTCCCTGTGCTCCGTGCCTGTTATAAATAGGGCAAGGAGTCGGACTCCTTTTTAATGCCTTTACTGAGGAACAGCTTGGGGAGGGGGCCCGAGGGGTCGCGCACACCGCCACTGCTCCCAGGAACGATGTGGAGGAGGAGCAGAACAGCTTTGCCAGGGGGCAGAGCTGGGGCTTCCATCCTCACCAGAGTCCTCAGGAAGACCCCGCTTAGGCTCAATATCTAGAGGTTCCACTGTAGGCAAGTTCTGTTTGGGTTATGGCGACACAGTCCGAGTGGTGAAAATGGACCAGGAAGATAGTCCAACTTCTTCCCTACTGGAATGTGTTGTTTTATTCTTGAATGTTTAGGTTGGCTCGCTGTTTTTAGGGGTTTTTTTGTTCCCAAGGGTCCTTGCTCGGTCGCCATTTCCATACCTCCTTTGCATACGGTTGCACAACCTCACTTGCTTGGCTTGGTGACCCAACACGAAAGGGGATACAAATACAGGGTAGGGAAGGAGCAACTAGGGGTAAGAACAATTAACAAATTCCAACAATTAGGTGACATTGGTTAACGAACAATTAGTAATTAACATTTACCACAGTGGCAGTGCAGGATCGCTCCCTTTTCTATCCATGATTTCCAGATACAGCATTGAGATATCCCAGAAAAAACCCCAAATTCCCTGCAAATCACCGGGCAGGTTTCCACCTGGCCAAGCTGAGCCCATCCTGATGTCCCCTAGGGCCATGTCCTGCCCTTGGATATTGTCCCAGCCACGGACAATGCTGGATATTTCTGGGATTTCAGGGATATGCTGGAAGCATCGCCGGACATTTCTCCTGAGCCACAACGCCCCTGGAGTCACTTCAGGGCTCCGGGAACAGAAACAAAGGATAAATCCAAACCGTGAACCCTCTCAATCCCTCCCTGTCCCCAAGCACAGGGGTGAGGTGTCACCATCTACAGTGACATCCCCAGGAAACCCAGCTGGGGCTGAGCAAGGGATGAGCCACCAGCCATGGCCACCCCTGCCCCGGCCCTTTGTCCCCAAGCTGGGGATTTCAGGGGTTTTGGTGGCCACTTCACTTGGGGTTTCCATCTCGAGGAGGAGGGGACAGCCGTGCTCCTGTACAGGGACATTCCAGGGATAAAAGTGCAGGAGTCTGGAGCTGGTGAGGCATTGCCATGGAAACAGGAGCTCCAGCACCTGAGCAGCCCTGGAGGAGAAGGTGGAGGGAGCAGAGAGGGGCAGGAGAACAGGGGAGATGCTCCAACCTCGGCCAGGAGGAGGAGGAGGGAGGAAAACTGGGAAAAGAAGCAGAGGAGATGAGAGAGGGAGGAGAGCTCTGCTGGGAGGGACAGAGGGACACGGGACCACCCGCAGCTCCTGTGTGACTTCACGGCTGGAAGAGCCACCAAGAAGGGCTGTCCTTTCAGGGGGTGACGTTCCCACACTCATCTCCTGCAGAGCACATCCCACCAGCCTGGCAGCGTGGCCAGGGGAGGATGGATGGAGATCCAGGGGCAGGCTGGAGGAAGATCAGGTGTGAGGACAATCACACACAGACACATCCACGGATTTGCAGCCTCCAGGTCCCCTCCTTTCTCCTCATCCCAGGGATGTTCAACCTCGAGACCTTCCCAGCACCACTCCCGTAAATCCTGTGGGAATGGAGCAGCTCCCAAGCCCTCCAGGCTCTGCAAGAAATCCCATCTCTTCCTTCAGATGTGTTGAACATTTCTCTACTGGAATCACCTCATTCCTTCCCCCATTCCCTCCCACTCCTCCCTTGCTCCTTATCCCACTGGATGCTCAGCTCTTCCAGGGATGCACCCACTGGAATAAAAACACCTCCCAGTCTTCTTCTTGAGGAGCTGAACAGCTCAAACTTTTTTTGCCCCTATCAGATCCTTTCTCCTTTCCCCTCATCCCTAAAAATAGAAAATAAAGGGATTTATTCTCCTTCTTCCCAAATGCTGTTCCTTACAAAGTTGGTTTTTTCTCCTCACCTGCACGAAAATCGCTCCCACAGGTGTTTTAGGGCTCGGAAAAGCAACAATTTTATCATTTAGGCATTGAAGGATTTTAAATCCTTCAATTATCCCCAATTTTGAGTGAATTGAAGGAGACAAGGAGCAGCAGCTCTGTAACAATCAACACAAAAGCAGCTTCCAAGTGTCTCTTTTATGTGGTTTTCTCCATGATCGTGGCAGGGAGATAAATTCTGGAATTTATTCCCTCTAATCCAGGCAGGCAGCAATTGATGGGTTTTTAGGAGGGTGAAAATGGCCGTGGGATGTTCCAATGTTTATGGGCCGCTAAATTTGATTTATAGGGAATTATCAACACTGCCATTGGGAAGGGTCCAGGGAGCTTAATAAGATTTGCATTTATGAGATTAATATCAATTAACAGCTGCCAGGTTTGTGGAGCGTGGCTGAGACCCAATGGCTCTGCTTCCTGATTCCCACCAGCTCCAGCTCCTGATTCCCACTGGCTCCAACCCCTGATTCCCACCAGTTCCAACCCCTGATTCCCACCAGTTCCAACCCCTAATTCCCAATGGTTCCAACCCCTAATTCCCAATTGCTCCAACCCCTGATTCCCACCAACTCCAGCTCCTGATTCCCACCAGTTCCAACCTCTGCTTCCCACTGGCTCCAACCCTGGCAGGTGAAGGGGATTTTGCTCTGCAGATGTTTGACCTCAAACCCCACAAACCCTGAGGGGTTTGGTTGTTTTTTCTGGTCCTGGCCCCAGAAATCCCAGCTCTGCTCGTGCTCCCCTCATTCCAGGGATGTGATTCCAGGGAAGGGCCCGGGATGGGCACGGATTCCATGGGGTGTGGGAGGAGCAGTCTCGGGATGCATCTGCTCCGCTCCGAGGCCGGAGGAAGGGGCAGGAGGGACTTTGTGGCTCCCGATCCTCGTGGTGCTTCAGTGCCCTCTTGTGCCCAATTTTAGGGAGGGGCTAAGCCCGGAATGCGTGTCCTCACTGCTTTTGGGAAAAGGAAAGAAGGTTTTCCGTTGGCACCAGCCCCCTTAGCGTGACCCTGAAACCCCTGAAGAGAAAAAACCCCACAAAAATCGGATGCAATGCTTTAAACACCGGGAGCTCTGGGCCACGAGGGAGATCCCCCATGGCTCGGAGGGACGAGGGGACTTGGGGTGACTCCCAGTGACAGTCGGGGTGTGGGAGGAAGCAACAGGGCTGGAATTGATGCCAGGGATGTGCCAGGAGACCCAGCCCCCCTGGCAGGGTGGGTGCAGCTTCCCAGCGCGGGGCACCCGGCATTTGGGGCGTTAGCAGGCGATTCAAGGTTCTGCTGCTGCTTCTTTTTCCTTCAAATCCTCTTGGCCCGGCTGGAAAACCCAGCCCCGTTCTGTTCCACGGAACCCAATGTCACCCACTCCCCCAAGCCCTGCCTCTGTTCCCGACCCAGGGGATGGAGGGGACAGGGAGGGGCTGAGCCCCCTCGCCAGGCAACACAACCCGTCCTGAGCCCAGCACACGTGGATGGAGCTTGGGAGGCTCCAGAGCCACCCTGGAGGCTCCCGGTGCCCAAGAACAGCCCTGTGGGGAGAGGACAAACTCAGAGGGATTCAGGAGATGAATTCCCAGCATCCCTTTGACTCTCCCTGACAGGAAAACCTCCCCTGCCCGGGGGAATCATTTAAAACCTGAGTTACCAGGGTGAACTCGAAGTTTTATTGTGTGCCTTGGGTGAGAGCTGTGTCCCTGCTTGGATCGGCTGCAGCTGGGATAGACTGGGATAGGCAAAGGCTCATGGTTGGGTGAAGATTGTACAGCAGTCAGGCTGGGGATGGATGAAAAGCAGGGAATTTCCTTCCCAAATGAGGAGCACACCTGCACAGGTGAGGGCACTGATGGGCTCTGAGCTTGGAATCTGCTCCACACACTGGGAGCATGGAATGGTTTGGGCTGGAAACCCACCCAAGTGCCACCCCTGCTGCCATGGCAGATTTCAGCTTGGAGCAGAGAAAACTCAGCTCAAGCCATGAAACAAAGTTGTCTGTGTGAAACAGAAAACTTTCAAGTTCTGAATCAAAACAATCCCATGTTCTCAGGACCAGTTTGTGCCAACATAAAAGCAAGGATGCAAACCATGTTTCACCTGCCTCAAACAATAGGTGTGCTCTCCCATAATTGGTTAGGATAATTGTTGATACCTTTTAGCCTATACTGCGTTAGTTAGAACTTTAACCAATGGAAATTTGTTTATTACGATGTTCGTTATAAANAAAAACGGGAGGCGAGCTCCCAAAGGCAGCGATTTCAGCAGGTTTTATGGCACAGCCTGAAGCGAGGGGGCGGCGGGACGAGCACTCGGCGGTGCCTGCGGGAGGCAGAGCAGGAGCTCCCCGGGCAGCGCCGATCGCTGGGGTTCGGCACCGGCGCTGGGGCTGCTCCGGGCGGCTGCAGCTGCCCCTCGATGGCTCTGGCTGGGAGAAGAGCCAGGCTGACCTGAAAGCCTGGGTTTTATACAGTTTTTGGCCCATTTTGATCCTTTTTGGATCCTTCATCCGATTGGTTCTCCGGGCTTTATTGAAACCTTATTGATTATCTATTGTCACTGATATCAATCTCTGAACAGCCAGGAGGGCAGGTCTGGGCTTGTCCTGGGGTGGTTTCACATGGCAGGAAAGTACTGTGTTCAACAGATGTCTTTTTTCTTAGGTTTTAGGAGTTATTACAATTAATTTCAATTTAATAACTACAATCCTTTTTAACAATTGTAATGTTTACTTATTTATCTGTTACAACTTAACTTTTTATTAATTCTATTACAATTTCATTAACTTATTAACAGTATAACTATTCCCAACTTATTTATAACACCTGCAGATGTCACCCCTCCAGAAGGGAAAACCAGGGCTTTGTCCACGGATTCATGGAACTGTCCTGGAAGCAATGGGGTGACGGATGGCCAAGATCTCAGTGTGGAATGTCCCTCCCACCCAAACTTCTCCACTGGTCAGGACCCAGAGCCATCTCCATCCCATTACCCCCAAAACCTATTTTTAATGCTTTCCTGGGAGCCACTGGATCCTGGGAAGGGGTTCAGCTCATGGACAGACATCCAAGGCTTGCACCCATCCAACTGCTCCAAGAAATAAAGCCTAACAAGGAATCTGGCGAGCCCAAGCTGTGCTGGTGGTTCCAGAGTGTCCCTCAATCCTCCCCCTGGAGCACAGCTTTATTTGGAATCTCTGCAGCCGCCCTGGCCCAGGGCTCCAGGCCCTTCCTCGGCAGGATCAGGGCGTCACCAATCCTGGTCCTGCTGCTGTCCTCCTCCACCATCTGGGACAGTTTTCCAGCCCTAGGAATGTTTTTGTGGAATATTCCCCTTCTGTCTGCAAGGTATGAAGTGGCCATGGGCACAGATTTGCAATGACCTCAAAAAGGGAGATTTAAATGGAAAACATGCACAGGATGCTCCTGGTTTTCCATCCGAGGGGAAGGGAAGATTCCCTGGTCCCTGCAGACAGCCAGGAACAAGCACCTTCCCAGGAAAGCACTGAGCCTCACCTACACTGATTAACAGGGTCTGATTAATTGGGTTTCAGCCTAATGACAGAGAAGAAGGCAGAGTAATCACCTTTAACTGCCACAGAAATGATCCTTTAATCAGCATCCTCTGGGTTTGCCCTGAGCTGGCATTGTTGGATGCTGGAAAAGTTCCCCTTTTCCAGAGAAATTCCAGCAAAGCCATTCATTGCTGGGGTCTCCACATCTTCGAAAACATCCCAGGAGGAGGAGACTGAAACCAGCACCTGAGTAAGGGGAGAGGATGGAGCCTGGTGTTCCTGGGAGCTCCAGAGGCTGCAGGGAGGAAAAACGGGAAGGAGGCTTTTTCCAAAGTGCCTGCTGAGCCCTGGAAGGGGAGTGGAGCAGGGAGGTGCTGCAGACAACGCAGCAACTGCAAAGCTGCCCCTGCTGAAGACTGGGAGCACTCCCAGAGGTGCTTTGCTGCTGGGAAAATGGAGCTGTGGTTCTTTGGGAACCTTTGGCCCGGGCAGGGGAATCTCCTGCTGGCAGCAGCACTTTGGGATGGGGCATTTCCCACTCCAGCAGGGGTGGGAAAACTGAGGAGAGGGGGAAAGAAGCAACTTCCTGAAGGTCACTCAGCAGAGCAGGGATGGGAGGAGGACCCGATGTCCTGCGGTGTCCCCAAGCCCTGGGACTTTCCACAGGTTCAGGTAAGAAAACAGGAATGACAACAGAGTTGGAGAAGCAATAAAGCTCTAATCCTCCCAATCCCAGCCTGATTTCCCTGGAATCCCATCCCTTCTGCATCCCGGAAGGATGGCTGAGGCCTGCCTGGAGAGAAATCAGGCTCAGCTCAAGCCTTGGCCTTGCCCACCTGGTTTCCAGTTTATCTTGCTTTGGAAGCATTGCTTCCATTTCAGGAAAAGCAAAATATCTTCAAGGAGAGGGTTCTCCTGTTTTGATTTTTTTCCAGCCTAGGAGTGGGAAAAGGAGCTCTGGATCCTGGAAAATGCTTTCCCTATAGGAAAAGGAAGCAGTGGCCGGGCATGGACTCAGCAGGTGAGGGCGCGGGCCCTGAGCATTTCTGAGTGCGCTGCGGCATCACCCAGAAATTCCAGCCTTTCCCAGGATGTCCCTGAGGGTTACCAGCAGTTCCAGCCGCCCCGGGACAGGGTTTCGTTGTGTTTAGTGAGGTGTCAGCCCTCCCGAAGGGTTTTAGTGATAGTCCAAGCCCGCTGTGGCAGCGCCCAGGTGCGGCTGCAGGAGGGTTTGGAAACAGCCCCAAAGCCTCGCTCGAGGCCGGCCCGGGGCGCTCCCGCCGGGACCGAGGAACGGGAATTTGGGAATTTCGGGGCTTTGGGCCCGTCCGAGCGCGGCCCTGCAGCGCTCCCTGGCGGCCGCACCGCGAAACAGCCGCGACCCCCGAGAGCCCTGAAACCCCCGAGACCCCCGGGACCCCCGGGACACCAGAGAGCACCGGGACCCCCGCGATACCAGAGACTACCGGGGACCCCCGCGATATCAGACAC
>VZTR01021062.1:32317-44181 GCA_013400775.1 Chaetops frenatus | reverse complement strand
GTTCAGTGGTTTCTGGCTTGATGTGCTTCTCTTCAGACCCTGAGTGACCTAAACCAGCTGGTTTTTCACCCCAAAACCACACATGTATAACTGCCCCAAACAAAATCACATTGAGATTCCTGTTGCTACTACTACATAAAGTATTGTTTGACTGGCAAAAAGAATTAAAAACCAAAGAAACAGGTAGTAAAGACAGAGAAAGCAGGACAACCAACAGTGTCAAGAAAATGCCATCCAGAGCAGGGCCTGGTTATGTGGCCCTGTGAAAAGATAAGGAAAAGAGCTTTGGGGTGGCTCTTGCCTGGAATGGGACTTGAACTATGACCAAAGACTTCTTGTTGTTGCTTTATTATGTTGTTTGTTCTTGTCATATTTAGGTAACTAGAACATTTTGAATAACAGGAGTGTGTTCATGAATCACTTCTTACTGTGTCAGGTTAAAAAGAAAGATGCTTAAGTTTGGTTAGAAGGCAGTATTTTTGTGGTCAAACTTTCTGATTAATGAAAAGTGCAGAAAAGTGGGGAAGTGTGAACAACAGAGATTTGGTGTGCCAAAGACCTTGACTCTCACCACTCTTTTGTCTCTGCTTTTGAGGAAGTGATTCTGTCTAGTAGCTGTTACCTGCTATGTGTAATACCTAGTAGCTCTCTTGGAAATTATGATGTTACTGTAATTTGGAAGTATAGACTAGCTGAGGACCTTTACAATATTGGAAACAGATAACCAATTAAAGAATAAAAGGGAAAGAGGCATAGAAAGAACAAGGATTTTGTTACTATTTTTCTACAATTTCTACATAAGGAAGAGAGATCTTCCTGCAAATAGGTACTAATGAAATAGCAGTAAGTGTGTCTGTCTGGTATCACATGGCAGAGCTCTACAGACCTTACTCCCACCCCAGCAACACAAGGACTGACTTAATTTCAGTTATTTTGTTCACAGCATTGGGGCAAAATGTAGCACCCCAAACACCTCTGCAGTTCCTTTCAGGAGAAACAGCAGGGTTCTATATTGGTCTTATTTCACTCATTTCTGATGACAGGCTACCTTTTACTGATCTCAACAACTGTAACACAGTAACTCTTATTTAAGAACCATTGTGAGCTGTGCTTGTGTCGTGTTATTAATTTCTCTGTAAACTGAATTTCGGTTCAACATCTCCCCTCTGTGTCTTGCATAAACTTCTGTTTGCACTTAACTCACAAAGTTCCTCTTTTAAGGCAGGGAGGACTTATTCTTGAATAATTCAAAAGTGGGGAGTGTAAGAAGTGCTTGGATTAATCTGGGGAGGGTTTTGTGTGTTGACAATTTCACCTATAACTAACAGTCTCTTTCATCCACTCTGCTTAAAAGGTCTTGGCTCTTTATTCTTTGCATTGTCCTTGGGCTGGCAGAGAAAAGACCAGACTGCAGCTGAGAGCTCTGACCACAGGGCAGCCTAGGCCAGGACTAAGGCAAACAAAATGGAGAAGCTCTGACATTCACAAAAAGCAGCAACAGAAGAGTGGAGGAGGACACTTTTTTATAGTACAAAGCAATACAGTGAAACTCCTCACCCTGACACAGAAGGTAAACTGCCAAGTCAGGCGGTCCTCGTTAATTTTTCAAGGATGGCTCTTATGAGGCCAGTGGAAAATATGTAAATTCTCTAGATCATTCTGTGAGTTTTGGGGTGAGCTGAAAGTTTCTTTTATGACGAATATAACAATAAAAATTATAGTAATAGACTGAGATGAAACTTGAATTGCCATGGAGATGCCTTCACTCTCCTCCTTAAATCTTCCCCCAGACCAAGCTGCAGTTCACAGCTGTGGCTGCTTCAGCACAGAGGACAGTGCAATAAGAGGTTTGCAGAGAAAACCTGTTTATGGGAAAGTTCTCTGCTCTTTATCTTTTTTGGCATTTTAACAGTGACCATTTCTAGCTGGTCCTGTTAATTGAATGTTTCTTACTAATTGAAATTTCAAATTGTACATCTTCTCTTTTACTTTGGTCTTATTGGTCATTGGTTTGCCTGCTCAAACTGGTTCATCCTCCAAGCTGAAGTGTGCAGTAAGTTGGACAAGTGGGAGGCTCAAGATCAGGAGTGTGTGTTTGAAGTGAGACACCAATGCAATTCCATTTTACAAGGGCTGGATCTACATCAGTTCCTCGGTGCAAATCAGTTATTTGCAAATCCTGCATCATTGGGAAATCTCCATTGTGGCAAAACCAGTGTCATTTAAAAAATAATTTTGTTAACAGAGGTGGTAGAATTCTTCTTGAATAGGAGCAAATAAATGAAAGATTGAGTGGAAAGTGCATGTGCTGGCTGTTTTCAACTCACTGCAGAGGAGCCATGCAAAGAATCACCATGAGCAGTAAGATAAGCTTTTTAAATACCCAAAAAGAAACAGTTTATCCCTTAGAGAACTGCAATAGCATTGTGTTCTGTGAATTTCTTTTCTTAAGATCAGTTTGAAGTGAGGAACAATAAAACTTGGAGATTAAATGTTTGTTCTGCAGCCTAAGTACAAACTGTTTAAAGTAGAGGATAGTTTTAGCATAGTCCAAAATAAGCATCTGTTGTCTCAAGACATTGGTATCAGATGAGAACTGAAAATCATTTCACTTCTCATTTTGTGTCTTTTGCCTTGTGTCAGTTTATAGGTCAGATCTAGGATCACTCAGATATGACTTACAAAATGTGACAGTCACCCAACTGTATTTTTAACTCTGTATGTCCTTTTGCTTGTTTAGTAAACAGTGTCTTTTTCTCTTCTATTTTTCATCTTCTTTTAAAGTTTTTTTTCTTCTGTTTATTTTATTTTATTGGTTGTCCACATACATGTTTTCTTTTGTACTGCTTTCTCATTTCTGCCTTTCGTCTTCTGTTTTATTGACTTTTGCAGGTTTTAATGGAAAGAGTTTTAAGAATTTCTTCATTACTGCTTGTTTAAATGAAACACAAATATCTGGCCTAACTTTCCTAAATACTATTTTCTCCTTACAGTGCAATACAGAAAAGAAATACTGTAAGTCAGAAACTTTTAAAGTATTACAATTTTTTTTTGCAGAATGCTTCTGTGTTGAATTATATTTGAAAGCTGTTCTTGTGTGTCAGTATAGTACACGTTAATATTTCAGAGACTGAATTTTCACAGATTTTTATATGAATATGAAATGGAAATTCTATCAACTAAATTTTTATTGCTGGTGTTAATTGTCATAGTTTAAAAATGTTACACATTCCTGAGATTTAGAAAGGAATTGTTTTTACATTTTGGATGTAATTTTGTTGGTGTATATTTTATACCCTGAATTTGCATAACTATGAGTATCCTTGTGGTTCAGAGGAGAAGCTGTTAGTATGGATCTGTCAAATAGTTGTTTTATTAATTTATTCTCAAGGAAAAAGCAGACAGAATAGCTGAATATGTAAATGAGCAGCTTGTGATGCTATAACTTGTCAAATAACCATTGATGCAGTATAGCTGAGCAAACTGTTTCAGTGTGTGCATATACAGTAGGTATTTCTCTGCAAATTAATATTTGCATTTGAAATATGAGTGTAGTGCAAATACATGAGAAGTATATAACAATTAATAATATTTTGTGCTTGATGTTTACATATTATGTGCTTTGTATTTTAATTCTCAATGCTATCTGCTTCTTTAATAATTTTGAATTAGTCTTCCAAATATATTGATTTAAAGGGATTTATTACTTAATTATTAAGGTTTAATAGGCATTTATGTCCTTGAACCTGGTTGGGTTTGGTCAGTAGTTGGCATTTCTAGAGGTTGCCATTTTGATTTGATGACCTTCCAAAGTCTTTATTGATTTCATGTAGCAAATTGTTACCTTTATTACATTAATGAATAAGTAAAAAAAGCTGGCATGCTCTTCAAGGGATTTCTTTCCATGTTGACTTTTGTCTTCAACCCAAATGACTTTGGATCCATCCTTTGGCTTTGGATGGTTCCACAGACAAAAAAAAAAACCTGCTTCTCAGACATCTTAAAAGCTCTTTCTCAATTCCTTGCATTCTTTTGTTCGCCCATTTGTGAATCATTTCCAGCTTACTGTAATGCAGTTGGAATAAGATGAAAAAAAAGTCTGTTTTGCACTCCCTTCTTTGACTGCTTGCCAATTTAAGTGTAGTATTAGAAATTACAAGAAAGTTTAGTGTTCATATCCTTAAGAGAAACATGCTTACACTATTAATTTCTCTAAGCATGCTGTCCATGTTCTTCCACTGTTAAAATTATGACTTGCTGGGATTTTCTTTTTAATTCTTTCTCCAATATAGTGGTAAATGTCACTGTTACAGAACAGATATAAAAATACCCTACCACATCATGAGGTTCTTGGTATTTTGGAGGAGTTTCAGTGTTGCAGCAGTGGTTCTGTGCCTTCAGGGAGTGGAGTGAGGGATTTGGAGCAGTGTTTATGCAAAACAAATGTAGCTGTATTCCCTAAATGTACCTTTTTTGTCATTTTATGAAAAATGAAGACCTTGTAGCATCATCATTTGAAGGCCAATTCTGCCTCAGAAATTGGATATAGCTCCCACAAAACTGCTGTTGTCCTCTGGAACTCGTGTCCTGCTGCCCTCCTGGTAGAGGTGTTCCCAGAGCTTGAGGGTGGGAGAGGGAGGAGGAGAGGATGAGCTGTTCTCAGCAGCCCTTTGCTCTTAGATGTCTGTTTTGAATCCTAGCTGGGAGTCAATGTCATTTTACAGCTGTATTTAACTCCCTGTCACCCTGCTCTCCTCTTCCTCCCCTGGTGCTGCTTTGAAGGCAGCCCTGGGGTCAGTGCCAGCCTGGCTTGTGCAGGAGCTGAGCTGCTGCTCAGAGGCAGAGCCTGGGGAGGCAGTGCAGAAGCAGGAGCCAGGCAGACCTGTCAATGGCTTTTTTTCCCCCCTCCCTGAGTGTTAATTGTGGTCACAAGAGTTAAGTGTTGCTGTAAAATTAACATCTTGGTATTATGTGTTTAGTTTCCACCATGTAGCTTCAATGTCAAGTTTACCCAGTAGACAAGTCAAAACAGGATCATTTTTTTCTAACTGCTGCTACAGCAAGTCTCAGCCTGGGATCTCAGAAAATCACAGTGTTCCTTCTAGTTAGCAGCTAATAGGAAACAATAAAGATTGCGGGTTCAGAATTTAATTGGCACTGATGCTGATGCAGGAAGAACAAACTGCACGTGGTTTACTCTTCTGAAGCTTTATTGATTCTTTTTTAAAAGGAAAGCTCTGATGAAAGTAAAAAGAGGCGCTTAATTTGCAAGTATTTCTACACAGTTTTTATTCTGAAATGTGCTTTTCTATCCTCCTCTGTCCCTGCATGGTAAAAATACTTTAAGATCTTCTGAATCAGAGTCAGATACGGAAAAGCAAAAGTGTGAGGTTGTCGTTTTTACTGTTCATCTTATTCATTTGGATGGCATTGCAGTTTACAGATTAATTTTACATTTTCCCAAGGCTGATGTCTCATGTGTGGTCATAAGCATTTTTAAGATAATGTGACATTAGCATATCCTCAAAATCTCCATCCCTGATTCTAGTCTTTTAGTGACCTATTTCCAAGGATCAGATCTGGAATACCAGTCTCAAAGAGGTGGTGATATGAACAGAAGCTTCCTGTTTTTCTGACATTGCCTGTATACCAAAATCTAGAAACAGGATCTTTTTTCATCACTTACACAACTGAACTTTTGAATTTCAGTGAGTAACTGAGGATTTTCCTTCAGGCATAGATTGATTCCATGCTTTCAGAGTCTACAGCAAGGTCAGAGATGTGTGGCAGAACTAACTGCAGATGTCTTTGAATGACTGCTCCCACAGCTTCCTTGCAAATCATGACAGAGTCCTTGGGTTATCATCAATGGCAAAGCCACCATAGGTGAACTTCCATTTAGTAGCTGGTATCTCGGTCTCTACTTTCAAAAATGTTTTGAAAATTTTTGAAAGGAGTGACTTACTTCCCTTCCAATCTCATCTCTCCATTTTCTCCATAGCTTTGGTGACAGATTACACCAGTTTCTCCTGATCTGGAATTCCACTTTAAAATGTCTGTCACTGTGACACCATGACCAGCAGCTCTCAGCTTTTTGTTGGCTTTCTGCCATCACTGCCATGTGTTTTCCTGCTGCTTTTCAGGAATTCATTTCCATAAGACATCTGCAGGCAAACCTTTTCTGGGACTTTTAATCCGCTGGGCTTTAGTAATGGCCTCTTCTTTCAAGGGAAGAGGATTTTACAGAAACGATTTTAAATCAGTACAAGATGATGATTCTTATCTTTACAACAGGCTGTCCAAAAGCCTTTATTTTTGCATTCATGTGGAGAGTTTTTATGTAACTGAGCTGATTTTGCTGCTCCAGGAGGTCATTCTGTGCTAGATTCCTCTCTGTGTACATTGTAACTCAACTTTTTTTGGTTCTTATTGACTCAGGATTGCTGTTCTTGCATGTGTTACTTAAAAACACAAGGCTGCAACATAAATTCACCACATTTATTGTCATCAGTGGTGCCTTCCCTGTGACTGGATACATACATAGCTTTCTGACCTTTTCTGATGGTTGGTGGGTAAGTGACAGCTCACTGGCCCAGGCAGGATCACAAGCTCTTTATGAAATGTTTTTCAGCTGCTGTTGATAGTAAGTGTGCTTAAGCCTCACATACCACAGTGTCATGGTAGTGATCATACTTTAACAAAGGTGTTCAGACACCTAACTTCTCTCTTAGAAAGCATTTGAATCTTTCAGAGAGGCCCATTCCCTTCTTATACATCTGTATGGGTGCTCAAGGGTCATGTGTCCTGTTGATTTGGAGCATTTCTGAGGAGAGACCTGGGAGGATATCCTCAAAACTGTCCAGATTGTGGTAACTCAAGGCTGATCTAGTTCCACATACAACAAAAATTGTGCTAATAAATCTATTCTTGCCCTTAAGTCTCTTTAGCCTGCCTGTTATACACATTGATCTGCTGGATGTGCCTGTAATTAATTTTCTTCTAAGTATTCTCACATAGATCATGAAAGAAGTGATTATGATTTCACTGTCCTGTTTGAAATGCTTTTCAGCCCAGGGTATACTCTCTGTGCAGGTGAGTGACCAGGGAAATCTCTCAGTCATTTCTTCAAGTTTCCAGCTCGTTATTGCTGGACTGCAACAGATTTGTCTTCCCCATCTCAAATCCGTGGCCCCCATGATGAATGTGGATACTCTCAGGGCTAGAGGATGCTTGCTTGTGCAGTAGGGGATCTTAATCCTATTAGGGAGAAGTAGACCTGGAAACTCAACAAGATGTATCTGAATGACCTGGTTTTTCCTAGAAGTCCAGATCCTTGTCTCTTGTGGAAATTTATTTCCAAGGTACATTGGATTTTTGTCTGGATATTAGTGCAGAGCTCTCAGATATCACTTAGTTACCCAATAAATCTGTCATCCCACCCTGTTACCCATTAGTAGAAACAAGGACATTTGCTGCTTCAAGCAGCACTTCCCAGGTGTTGATAAATAACTGTCCTGGTTGGCTTCCTTTGTCATTGTTGCAGTGAGACAAAAAAATATCTTGGAGTACGTGAAAAATAAAGACTCGGTGTAACTCTTTTGTTGCTATAACAAAATAATAAAAAAACTGTGTGGGAGCAATTCATTACTCTTTTCCTTTCAAGCACTTAAAAGAAAAACAGAGCTGAAAATATTTCTTTGGTAGATACTGAAAAACCTCATTAGTTCTTTCTTTTTATTGGCTATTGAGGTGACAATTCTGTAACAGGAATGAATGTGAGGATGAATTTTGCTTTGATTTATAGAAATGTGTTAATTTGAACCGTATAGATCTTTTCAGATCTTAATATTTGCTATCTGTGAATCTTGTTTCGTAATACATAGTTTCTAGTTTTATTTTAGATAAAGGAATTCTGATGGAGACTATATTAATTCTGTGCAGTATTAGAGGTGTTTTGGGGGAAATGAGTCACTGAGATTCACTAATCTGTAATTTAATTAATTAAGTTAACCTTTATTCAAGTCTTTCCATTTCAGTGAGATGACAAGTTTGCACAATAGAATAGTGAAAATGGTCAGGATAGCTTTATATTAGCTCATTTTCTGAAGTGACCATTAAGCTTTCTGTGTTGTTCTGCAGCAAATGAATGGTGAGCTTTGTAAAGACTGGAATCTGCAGAAGAGGTAACTCCTGTAGTGTTCTAGTCAAACACTAATGAAATTGCAGTTAGTTGTGTATTCAGGAAATACTGACTCCTCCACCATGAAACAGCTTTGTGTGTGTCTGGGTCACTCAAACCAGACTATCCATGAAGGTGGCCACTGTTGAAGATACAGTGAGTGAACTTGTCTCTTGAGAGACACTCAGCTCTGCACTCCTCTTAGTGGAACAAGATAATGTAATTTTCTTTTAGTATTTTGGAATTCTAAAGGAAAATGTGATTTCAGTATTGTAGACTACTTATATTTTTTATTAAGGCAGTCTAGGTCTGGAAGCCAATCCAGTTCAGGAAGAAAGCCTGAACTAGAGGTTGCAGGACTGGGGCCTTATCAGCACTTCTTTTCTTCATAGAAGTCTTGCTGCTTGTGAAGAAAAGTTCCTCACTTGAGTGGCTTGCAGATAATTTTTGTCTCCAAACTGATCTATAGACTTCACAGTTACTGTTTATTTTCATTCTCCAGTAACACTTTCCCTTCATCTTCCCATGTCTGCACCTGTGTAGTACTTAGACTTCAGGTTTTCTAGTGTTGTTTTTGGCTTAGTGTGTTTATTTTAACTGTTCTTAATATTTTTCTGTTATCTGATAACCTGACAACCTGAACCTTACTAATTTGCTTTTCCCATCAACTTTTTGTATTCTACAAGTAGTTGTGACTCATATATACTTATTCAAGTACTAACGTGTTTGGGGAGAAGACTTCAAGAAAGAAGAGCCAGAGAGAATACAGCTTGAGCTTTTTGGCCAGGTTGCAGCTGCTTTTTTCAGCTTTATTCTATTTTTGAGGAAATGTGTTTAAACATTTTAAAATACACTAAAAGTAGCATTATTCAAAAATGGAAACAAATTTGTATGAGTTCTTTTGGTAGACATAAAAATGTATATTTGGATTGTACCTTTGCCTGAGTGGAATTTCATCTCATCTTCACTCACAGTTTTAGTGTCTTTAACTTTTAAATTCCTGGTGCAGATCCATGTTCACCTTATTGTGGAAGGCAGAGGTATAGTTGGCAAATACTACAGATGGCAACAACAAAGGTTCTTGTCCCTCATTCTGGAAACTCATTATATGTTTTCACCTGTACTGCCATTACTGCTACACTGAAAACTGTGTCAGTAGAAGAAAATCAGAGAGGTAGAGGTCTTAATATTTTTGTATGTTTTTAGTTCCTGTTTAAAAAAAACCAAAAGCAAGTCTACTATCTGACTTTTGGTCATCTTCTTGCTTTATTTTGTTAAAATTTGTTTATTAGAAACCTGTTTCATATTGACTTTGAATATAAATAATGATCTAGCTTTTATATGATGTAACAATAAACTTTTGAAAGCTTTAAAATTGTTTCCAATTAAATTATGTTTGGGACACAAGTTCAGGGAAGCAATGCTTTAAAATAATATACTTTATGACTTTTATTCTGTATCATATACAGGAAAATATATAATTTTAAAACACGTTTAATATGTTCTACATGAAAGATTTTTCTCTATCTTATTAAGTAAAGGAGGGAATTTTTTTTTGGGTGGAAGATTCCATAGTTAAAGATGTAAACCAGCAATTTCTTGCTTCTATAGCACAACATAGTTCAGAGCTGAGATTAGAGAAACCCTGTAGAGTGGCTAATACTTGAGGGCATCCCCAGCTAGAAAAGTATGTGAATTTAGGCATGGGAGGAAGGAAGGATCTGCTTTAAATTTAGTGTAGGGTCACTGAGTCTTAATGATAGATTAAACAAGGGAGGTGGAATAATGAATAGGGGTATGCAATGTGTAGCACTAATACCAGAAGTCCATGGTTTTCACTGGTTATTTAATGTCTTTTCCCATATGTTTCTGAATAGAGCAGGTTATGGCAGAGATGAGCTAAGGAATAGCTTTGTTAGTGAATTGTTAAATAGACTGAATTCTCTGTCTAAAAATGTGTATGTGGCTAGGAGAGCTGCTTGTTAATAGTATAATTGGGCACCTAACATGCATATGCCTTAACTGTAGCAATATTAGTAACTGTATTTGTAGTTGATGTGTGTATGTTGATATTCTTAACACACTGGAAGGTTTGTCTGCAATTCTTTTCCATTGTGAAACTAACAGCCATTACTTCGTTAAAGCAGAGATCAATTTCAAGTTACTTCTGAATATGGTTGCTATAAAAACTCCTAAAAAGTTTTGATTTGGTAGACACAAAGATGAAATGGAGGAAGTACTCAGAAATGTTTTTGTTAGTAGAAATTTGAGTGACAGCTCAATGAACATTGTTTTATAGTTTAACTTGAATCCAAAATAACATGAATAGAGTATCTATTGAAATGCAACCACATCAGAGAATTTATTAAATTCATGATTAGAGTGACTGAGAAAAGATGTCACAGTTTACTTTAGAGTTGAGTTTCTACAGAGTTTTGACATAAGAGACTGCCAACTACCTGATACAAATAACTGAAGTGAACCAAGCAAGTCAGCACTTGAATTATTGATGGCTTTCTGGGTGACCCATCTTCACTTTTTATGGTAATAATACCAGAGAGTCATTAGAGAGAATGCACTTTGCATTTGGGAAATTAATATAATGCACAAAACCTTTTATATCTGTGGCTCATCTTCCTTTTTAGATGCACCTTGTGTGCTGGCCCTAGGAATAAAGGGGCTGCAGAGCAAGTCACTAACCAGCAGGTTTGCTGTGACCTTTAAGTGTAATAAAAGTGGTGGGAAGAGAGAAGTCATACATTGAAGTCAGAGATACTGGAGGATTTCTTTATGTGAAAGTACTTCACAACTCTGTGTGACTGTGGTACTTTGCTTCACAAATTTAATAGATTGAACTCTTTTTCATATCATGTGTAAATATGCAAATACATTATCATTATTGAACATTTCAATAGATTTTATGTTGTTTCTAGGAGCAGGAAAATATGGTCTCTCACAAAAGTTTATTTTATCGATTGTCTAGGGAACAAGTAAAAACATGAGAAAATACTGATTTTGTGATGTTCTTGTGCTTAGACCAAAGTTGGTAGGCTTATCACTTAAAATAAGGATTGCTCTGAAGCAAATCTGGTTTATGCATTTTTTAAGACTAAAACTGAATCAGTTTCTGTTCTGAAATGTAGTTGGGTAGGAGTGGAGAAAGATACTTAGTCAGTGAAATGTGTTAAGGAGCATATTTTTTGAAGTCATAATCTGAGATTTGGGGAAGGAAGTAGGATTTCTCCTCTCATTGAACCAAAGTGAAAAGAAACTTTTACGAGGGAGTTTTTTGCTTGAGTTTTGGTTTTTTTTCCCCCATATGTACCTAAATGGTGCTCTTTGCTGTGATTGAATGCAGTAAGAGTTGGACCTTAAACTTCTATTCTTCTCCTTACTAGTTCCTAAAATGAACATTTGTTTTACCATTCATTGGTTCAAGTGATCACTTTTGAAACCCTTGAAAATTCCCAAGTAGGGAAGTGACCAAAGACCAATTCATGTTTTGTCATGCTTGCACTGTTGGAAACCAGTTACTTTTTAAATGAAGATGAGGATGTTTGACTAGAAATATATTTGTCTAAATCTGTCTTTTGTTCTGAACATGACAGCTCTGAAAACGTAACAGACCTCCTCTCTACTACAAGAGTCACATTGACTCTCTTTCATTTCCAGTGATAATTCAGAC
>VZTR01021062.1:13106-16294 GCA_013400775.1 Chaetops frenatus | reverse complement strand
TTAAAAAAAAAAAGGCAAAAGCTGTCTGAATTTCTAATGTACTTGTAAAATATATCTGTGGTGGTCTTTGCAGAAACAGTGTTTGAGAAAGGTGGGTAAATCTCTGTGCATGTATTCAAGAGCATATCTGAGCCAATAGATGTAAGGTCTGAAATAACAGCATGGTGTCATGTGATAATTACAACCTTTGAAATGTGGATCTATTTTAACATTTTATTAGTTTACATTAGCCCAAAAAAGAATTGGAAACTCAACACTTCTAATCTGTTTTCCCACAGCTGTTAGGTTTTCACGTATTTTTTTCCCCCTCCTTTCCTTTTGAATAGGATACCTTACATATGTAAAACCCATGAATCTGCTTTAAGTCTGTTTTTACAAGTGACATTGTTGCAGGTGAATTTTTTCCCTTTTCATCTTTAATGAAATTGGTGAGTGTTGAGTCATCTGCTCTGAAGCAGAGGAGTCCTCAGAGCTCATTGCTCGAGTCTGGTGGAGCTGGAATTGTCAGCTGTGTAAACAGATTTGAATGTGTTGCCAACAAAAATATAATTAATTTCTGTCTAAAATTAGAGGCCATAGCTTGCTATTTATAAAGATTTAATGATAGCAATGACTGTCTATGCTTCTGTGATCTGAACATTTTTTTTTCCAAACTAGAAATATTTGGTAATAATTACTTTATTAATTAATGATGATCTCTTGAGTTCAGTGGCAGATTTTTTAAGATCACTTTTTCCATCATGAGTTTTTAATTTGCTGTCTTGTAGGCTACCCCATTGCAATTAAGGAGTTAAAGAAAGACTTGATTGAAATACTTTTTCATTTGCATGTTATGCAGCATAAGAAATACTTTGTAATACCACAGGAGGTTTTTTCAGTGCAGTTCTCGTTAACCTTTGGCTTAGCAAACAGGACAACTAAATAGACTTGGCATAATTGGATTCCTGTATCATCTTGAGTCTCTTATGAACCTGCCAGCCTACAGTGTTCTGACATTACCAGGAAATTTAGTGGAGTCAATAGTAATTTAAAACATTGTTGCTTCGTCTCCCTTCAGAGTTAAGATATGTTCTGTGCTTGTACTATCTAATGGAATATGGGATACTGTATGAATTGTCAATAACTCTTTCAGATCCTTTTGCACACTTTCACCAGGGAAATGGGTATCAAAACCTCCCCATGCAGGAGAATGTTTCCATGCTGTGACAGTTTGATTGTGGAAAACAAGGCATACATGGGCTGTGTAAATCTTGTTTCACTGTTCAGCAAGGACAAGTTTTAGCTTTTACTGAGCCTGAATAACTTTAATGCCACAAATTATATCTGTTCTGCTCATTAAAGTTCAAAGTAAATGTATGAGTTTTAACTCATTCTTTTTTTTAAATGCATTTACGTCAGTAAAACTAAATATATTCAAAATGTTAACTTATCTATTTTTGCATATATAGAATCAAGTGATGATGAAGTCTTGAAAATATTCCTAGAAAATAAAACACATAATTATAATTTACTTTAAATACATTCACAATATGTTCTCAATTTTTATTTTGGATTTTGTAACAATCTTAGCATTGCAGAGTTTATAAAATGAGAACCTTGCCAGAATAATTTACTAAAATTTCTGAAATTTCTTCCATTTTTTTGGTTCTATTGGCTGAACTTCTAGACTTTCACTGGTAATTATCACTAGTGTCAAGTGGAATAGTAATTTTCAAATGTGTTCACTGTAAAAAAATATCTGAGATCAGTTGTAGGTGATGTTTTAGTTACAGGTTTTACATGGAAGCATTGTGATTTTATTTATATATATGGGTGATATTTTGGATGTTAGTTTTACGTATGTATGTTTTAGGTAAAACTCTTTTCTCCCCAGGAGATCACTGGTTTTTGATTTATTTCAGTAGAAGGAGTTGTTGTCTCTGTGGTTTTTTGGTAGCATAGAACATCACCCAATACAGAAAGGAGAGAGGTTGCTTTCATGCTGCTTTTTGTTCTTGGTGTTTAAACTACAGATTTTTTTCCTAACTGGTTAATTGTTTTAAATCATTTCAGTGCAGCAGAGAAATCCTGCTTCTTTGTAAGTAACAACAGTGAGCTTGTCAAAATGGAATATATTTCTGTGTTAAAAAGATGTAAAAGTTGTAGGGTGAGGTTTGAGGTGGGGAAATGGGTGAGAAGCAAAGGCAGAAGAGGAAGTGCCTGGTGTTGTAACCATGCCCTGGCACATGGATCCCACCCAGGGGAGCTCAGCATCCAACCTTCCACTGCAACGCTCTGTTCCCAAAGCACTGCGGTCGGTCAAGACCTCCAGTCCTCATTTCACATCAAGTAATTCCATTGCTTCGTGCTGTGGGTGAGCCACTGGATATTTGCTTGGGCAGAAGTAGTTGCACACTGAAAAGTTACCCAGCTGTGGTGCTGAAAGTCACATTTCAGGCAGGACAAATGTGTTACCACTGACATGTTGAGAGTGTGCATCGTCTCTTGTGAACACAACCACCTTTCTCCCCTGTGAGCATGACCACCCTCCCTGCTGTGGTGGCTGTAGCAGATGTGGTTGGCATTCCTGAGCTGAATTTAATAGAGAACTCTGGGCTATGAAAAAAAAAATCTCAAACGTTTATGGATGATCTAATTAGCATTGCTGTTATATTTAGGCATTTCATTGCTAAATAGTAAGCATGGTGTCTGCACAGATAGAAATTAAAAATGCTGATAAATAAGGTTCCGGTACAAAGTGAAACCATTTATGACACTTTTTGGCTGATCTCCAGGTTTTTGAAGAGGTTGAGTATTAAGCAGCTGAGTAATTAGTATTTGGGAGTATATATTTCTTTCCCTTTCCAGGTCTTAGCAGTTTTTAACAGAAAGTTCATTACCACATGCTGTCATTGTGATATGAAAAAGAGTTGTGAGGTTTACATTCGCTGGCTGTTTAATTGTAATGGATGCCATGTCTGCATTTACTGCATCATTTTGAGTCCTCTCTCTGGAACTGATTGAGTAAAGAATAGTCCTGACAGAACAAGTGCCTACTAATCAGAAGTGTAAAATTTTTTATATTTAAATTAAAATACATACCTCATTAGAAAATATTTTGCTTTTTTTTTCTGTGTAAGGATATCATAATTATAATGTAGATTGTCTGTAATGTTAATTACTTTGTGTGTTACTTTCATTTTGTGATT
>VZTR01021062.1:5606-8106 GCA_013400775.1 Chaetops frenatus | reverse complement strand
TCTACTATTAATAAATTTTGAATCTTTTAGAATGCATATATTTGTGGAGTGGAGTGAAATTTACTGTCTAAGAAAATAATGACACTTAAAATTTTGCATTTGCTTAATTTTTGATACCACACTATATTGTAAGTTTCTGCTGTTTCATCCCATTACTTCTCATATAACTTTAAGGAAAGTTTTACACTCTCCTGTGCTGTTTGCATTAATTCCTTGTGCATTCTAAAGTGTGACCTATCAGTTTCAAGGACTGCTTCCTTCATAAGCTGTAAAGGGTAATTGTGTTGCTAAATAACTGTTGCATTTAATCTCAAGAATGTCAGTTGAAATGAGTTTGCAAAGTGCATTATGATCGTTTACAATAAGGACTCAAAAAGTCAAATTCATTGTTGGTATAAGATGAGAACCATCAAACAAAATTGCATTGGTTTCTACCAGAATTCTACTCCATTATTGCAATCAACCTTAGTTTTTTAGGAAAAGCTGGTAGCAAATTTTGAGGTTACTGCTAGCAATTAATTTGATCAATACTAAATTCTTTTTTCACTGTAATTTTAGAGCAAAAGGAACAGCAGCGATGCTATAGACATAATTATTTGCCATCTTTTAGTGCTCTCTTCTTTTGCAAGAGATTGACAAATCTGCTTGATCTGTTGAGATGTTTTTAGCCGTTCTTGCTTTGAAACTCATAGACATGAAAGTTATTTTTATGAAAAATGTCATGTTCATAGAACTTGTTAAAGAGACTAGAGTTTAAAATTAGTGAACAACGACTGACTGATACTTTATATTTGGTGCTTCAACATTGCTTCCAGTTTCTGTCCTTATATTGACAGAACCTGCAAATCAAAATGTGATAGGAATGACCATATGCATAGAGAAATATCTTAAGGGTAGAGCAGGGCAATCCAGATCCCTGAAGAACACCATGGGACAAGTGCTGGGGGAGGATATTGTATCCACATCACCATTCCACCTCTCCATTTACATGCACACAAACTGCATTGGAGCTTTTAGTGTTCCAACAGAGGCAGCAGCAGGAACTACACTTCTTCATTGAGTTTATACCCAAGTAGTGGTAATCTTCACTTGGCAGGGTTTTTACAGGATCACCAGTGTCCTACTTTCTTTGAAGCACCTCCCTATGGACAGCTGCTGGCCCTCACAGCCCCTGGACATCACCAGGAACTGAAGTAGCCTCTTGTCTCTTGCATGTGTGTAAGTTGTTGTTGACCCTCTTCACTCCTCCTCTGCCCTTGATGCTCAGCTGGGCTTGTTGCCAAACCAGTGACATGTTTTGCTGTGTAGTAATAACACCTTCTGTACATTAAGCTGTACTCCAGATTTCATAGGACAGTTCTTTTGCTATTGATTTTAGAGATCCACTCCTGAGATAACTCCTACTGAAGAAGCTGCTTTGAAAACATGCTAAAAAATTGCCTTTGCTGATCAATTACACCCAGCTGTGGTTTGACTTAAAAATGTATCTTGGGAAAAATAATTTCATTCTGTGCACTTTCGGAGCTCCATCTGGGAGATCCTTTTGTACCTTCATCAAAAATGGGATTATCACAGAAGAATCTCTGAAGGATGATGTGTTTATGTGTTTCATAGAGCAGTCCTGGAGCCCATTTTTGCTGGAGCAGGCAGAGTTCCTCTTCAGGACTACTCACAAAAGGCATAAAGCTGGAGGTGCTGAGATTCCTGGAGTATTCAATGAAGAAACATAGAGAGATGCTTCAGACTGCTTTAACAGAAGTGGTGTTATTTAGGTGCTTTAACTCATTTTACAGAAACCAAAATACTCATTTCAGTGCCAAATTGTTATAGAAGGACTACATTTGTTTCATGGCCTGCTGAGAGATGCTGGCAGGAGCTGTTATCAAAGACTCCTTTCCCCCTTAGTCATTTAATAGTAGCAGCTTCTCTTTTATTCTGAGCTCTCTGAGAGCAGAATAGGAAGTGATAATCTCCTTGGAATACAGCAGACACCTGTTTGATGAGTGGTAATTGCATTATTCCTGGAGGATTATCACAGTGGTGCTTGTTTCTTTGTAATGAAGCTCCACTTTTATAAGCAGAGCAGAACTTCACCAGACGATACACATTCCAGGTAAGAGAAACAGAAAATAGGAAACACTCATCCTTTTTAGAAGCTCATGTTTAGAAGTCAGTAGCACTGTGTTTTTCAAGAGCCAACATTGTGAAAATCCAATTCCTCAGAAAATGATATCCATGAGGAAAAGGCAGCATAAAAATCCTATCAGTGTTTGAAGCATTTTTTGGAAGCAGTTCTGCTAGCACAACTGCTTGAACTGTGCCAAGGAATTATGTAGTGCTGGAAACATATCCAGGCACTCTCTGTTTGCCATCCAAAGCGTTGTACAATGTTGTGAAGTAAATGGCATCCCACCATAGACCAGAAACGTGCCAAGTACTTGGCTGATACTCTTTGTGAATGCAAAGCAGTTCCCAAGGTGTATCTGTGAATATTTGTGGG
>VZTR01021061.1:2479-12765 GCA_013400775.1 Chaetops frenatus | reverse complement strand
GGGAAGGGAAGGGGAAAAGAGGGATGAAAACGGGAGAGGAAAAAGAGAGGAAAACGAGAGAGGAAAAAGAGAGAGGAAAGGAAGGAAAGCTCTCCTGATCTGCCCACCTTTGGATTTCACTCTCCTGCTTTAACTGCCTGATAAGGGACAGAGGACACAGCCAGAGGGAGCCAGGCTCCCCAGTCCCTGCTCCCTGCTCCCCAATCCCTGCTCCCTGCTCCCCAGTCCCTGCTCCCCAGTCCCTGCTCCCTGCTCCCCAATCCCTGCTCCCTGCTCCCCAGTCCCTGCTCCCCAGTCCCTGCTCCCTGCCAGCCCTTGGAAGCAGCTCCAGGGGACATCATCACCCCCAGCTGCCTGCAGATGGAGAACCCACCCGAGTGTGATTTCCTGCTTTCCTTGGATGCCTGCTCCTCACCTGGGGTGCCAGCACACACCCCAGCCCCGAGAGCTGGGCAGGCACGCTTTTCTCTCGAGCCTGGAAAACATCCCAGGAGCAGCTGCCAGGCCTGCCAGGACAAGCTCAGCAGGGCACAGCTCTGCCCCAGCTGCCACAGCTCTGTCCCCTGCCAAGAATCCCACACCCAGAATGGGAGGTCACACCTCTGGAAGGCTCCTCTGCTCCCTAACACACCTGGGAAGGGTGCAGCCATCCCAAGCAGTTCCATTCCCACTTTTCTGCCTGGATTTGGGGCCTGGGAAGCTGTAAATAACCCCTGACAAGGCTCTGCTCCGAGGGGCCCACGTGCCAGGCTGGCAGAATCCATCTCCACAGCAATTCCAGAGGCTCCACGCCCTCTGGAGAGCCCAGAGAAGAGAAGGAGGCAAAACCCTCTCATTTCCAGACTAATTTAATCCTCCTTTTTGACGTCCAAGAAATGCTGCTGCTGCCCTGCTGGGAGGGAATAATAAGATTGAGGTTCTCTCCCTGCTGGCTCTAATTAAACTGGGAGGCGTCAGCACGGGAGGGAAGGAGGGAGGGACTCCATCCTCACATCCCCACATCCCCACGCTCCCAAACCCATCAGGAAGGGACACAAACCAAGTCAGATCCCCCAGAAGGAGCCAGGAGAGGCTGTCACTGGCTCCTTGCTGAACCTGCAGCCTCATGGCACGGTTTGGAGCCAAATTTCCAAAGTGCCACGTTGTGCTGCCTCCAAAGGGGCCTGGGAAGGATGGGGAGGGGGTGGCTGCTTTCCTCTGGGAAGCACTGACCTCTCCAGGATCTCTCACCCTTTGCTGGGAGGGAGGAAAGATCCATCTGTCCATGGAAGGAAGGAAGGAAGGAAGGGTTTATCCATACATTGCTTGGCTTAAGGGAACTGGAAGGCAGTTGGTGGAATGCTGGCGCTGCAAATTCCAGCAGCCCTTCCCCCAGGAAGCAGCCATGGGGCTCTTTGGAGGATGTGCTGACAATTTTTTCTGCATTTTTATTTCCTGAGCAGCCAGGAGAAGGCTTGGGATCCATCCCTGTTTCCCCTGGCTGGGATCTAACCCCTCCTGAAGGCCAGGGGTGGAGGCTGGGAAGGGACGGCACGAGCAGACAGGGAAATGGTTAAAAAAACCAAACCAAACATTCCCTGGGAGTGAAAGAGCAGAACAAGTCTGGCCTCTCTGCTTTCTGATCAGGCACATCCAAAGGCTTCACCCTGGAGCTGGAGCCTTTGGCCAAACACTTCCCCAGAGCAAATATTGGCCCAGGGAGCTGCGGTTGGGTGGCACAGATACAATCTGCTCCCCAAGGGCAGCTCAGCTGGCATTTCACCTGGAATTCCACCCCCAGGGAGGAGGCTGGGGGCTGAGGCAGCCTGTGCAGGCCAGCTGAGGAGCCAGGAATGCATCCCACACTTCCAGCCGTGTTTCATGACAAGGACACAGCTCAAACGTGGCCCAGATGGCTCCGAGCTGGGATGGGAGCGCAGGGGAGGAGCCTGGGATTCCTGGGGTGCAGGGAGCATCCCCGGGGGGATCCAGAGGGGTTGGACACGGCCCCTCTCCACCCAAAGCTGCTCCAGCCACGCTCCAAAGCTTCATTTTGGAGCTCCCGGGGGATTCCTTGGCAGGGGGAGTGGGGATGGGAACAATCCCGAGCTCCCCTTGTGCCCAAGCCCAGCATGGGGGAAGAAATCGGGGAGTGAAAGGGCCGTTGTTGGAATGAGCTGCTCTGGAGCCTGGAGAGGGGAAGGAGGGATGCACAGGGATTCTCCTGGCAGCTGGAGTGGGAAAGGAGCAGCAGTGGGAATTTGGCTGGGATGAATTTGGGAGCGCAGGAGATCAGGAGAGATTTTGGGAGGAGTGGGTGAAGCTGCTCCCTGAGAGCAGAACTGGGCAGTCCCAGCTGGGGAATTCCTGCATCATTCCCTGGGCTGCTGCGAGCAGAGGTGGGACAGATGTGGAGGAAAAAAAAATATTAATAAAAAGGTGATTTTTGGGTTGCACCATCAGCAAAATAATCCCTGATAAAGCTGGGAAGGTGTCAGTGGCCAAACTTTCCCAACTGAGGAGCTCCTCGAAAGCTGGAGAAGGGCAGATTCCAGCACATCCACCCTGAAGGTCCCACCTGCCCAGCCCATGGATGAGGGAGCCCAAATCCATGTTATTTTCTGTTAATCACCAGCTTCCCCATGGGATTTCACAGACCTCATTTTGATATTTTGCTCTCCAGCCTTTAAATATTTTTAAATGGAAAATTATCCCTAATTCCCTCAGCCTCAAACAAGCAAAACACACCAAGAGAAACCCAAAAATCAGGGCTTGGTTGGTTTTTTTTTTTAAGCTCGCTTTCTTTTTTCCATGGCAGTCAGCCCTATTTATAACACATCAAACATTTGCCATCCTTGCAATCAAAACAGTTCCCTACAGTCGACTGAAAACCTTATTCCTGCAGACTCTGGGGTATCAAAGCCTTCCTCTTCCTCTCCTCCACCCTCCCAACAGCAAGTTCCCCTCAAGAAATACAAAAACAAACCCACAGACGAGCAAACAGAGAAGCAGCTCTGCCCTGGCTCCTTTCATCCCAGCCCAGGGGGAAAAGCCAGCCCACAAACCCACGGAAAAAGGGATGGGAATGTTTAGAACCCCCCCCCGAGCTCGGCACAGACAGGGAGGAGAAGGCAAGCCAGGGTTAACTGGAATTGCTGGTGCCCAGTTTTAGCAGCACAGATTTGTGGGATGCCCCATAAAACCGAACCAGAGCCACCAGCACCTCTCCAGCTCAGCAGGGTGTGACTCCCTGGCATTCAGCTTCATTTTGGGACATCCCCATCATCCCAGCAGCACATCCCACAGAGCCAGCGTGACCCTGCCCAGCTCTGGGTGTGTGTTTGAGCAAAGGGCTTCAGCCAGTGGGGCCTGCCAATGGCAGGGCTGGAAAATCCCCAAAAGCTCCTGGAAAAACACACCAGGCCAGCTGAGCACCTGGAAAAGCCTGGGAGTTCTCCTGGAGTGCCCCACAGGGCTCTGCTGCCATGGGGGGCTCCCTGCAGAACCAGCTGGTCCTGGGAGATGTCCTGGGCCATCCTGGAATCCTGCTCTGATGGGATCAGCCCTTCCTGGGATCCCAGCTCTGATGGGACCAGGACATCCCAGGATCCCAGCTCTGATGGGACCAGCCCATCCCAGGATCCCAGCTCTGATGGGACCAGGACATCCCAGGATCCCAGCTCTGATGGGATCAGCCCCTCCCAGGATCCCAGCTCTGGTGGGATCAGGACATCCCAGGATCCCAGCTCTGATGGGATCAGCCCTTCCCGGGATCCCAGCTCTGACGGGATCAGCCCATCCCAGGATCCCAGCTCTGGTGGGATCAGGACATCCTGGAATCCAGCTCTGGTGGGATCCTGGGAGTGATGCCTTCTCCAGAGGCAGCAGGCAGCCCGGGATGGGCTGAGCTGGGCACACCCACAGCTCAGCACACACCGACCTGAGCAACTCCTGACCTACTTTGAGGAGAAGGAAACAAATCCCAGTGTTTATTGTGCAGAGTGGGGGAGGAACGATTACCTCCAGCCTTGGAAGAGGAAGGCACATTCCCAAGTTCCCAATGGCTGCCCCATCCCTGGAAGTGTCCAAGGCAGGGTGGGACTCCGTGCCTTTCAAGGTCCCTTCCAAGCCAAAGCACTCGGTGATCCTGGGATTTCTCACATCCCCTCCTGGCAAAGCAGAGGGGAGGAAGAGCAGGCTCCAGCCCCTCCCAGCACACCCTGCTGCTGGCTCCCAACGCCATCCCTATGGATCCCACCTGCCTGGGGGGACACCTGGACACCCCAATGTCTGATCTACCCGAGAAACAGCTCCCAGGAGCATTTTCCACTCCGTAATCCAACCCTCACCCTTCTCCTGCAGCTCCTTTCCCCGTGTTTTTCCCATTCCCATCCTTCACCAGAGGTGAAAGCCTCGCACCCAAGCACCAGGGATGAGCTCTGTGATGGAACCATGGAATCTCTCTGGCCTGGAAAACACTCGTGCCAAGGCACTTGAGGTGCTCGGCCGCCTCCAGACACGTGAGGAGGGAAAACGTGTCCGGGAACACCCCGAGCTTCCCACCCCCTCAGCAGCCGAGACCGGGAGCTCTCCCCTCCCCACAGCGCCACAGGAATTCCTTGATCTGGAGCAGGAAGGTCAGCCTGGAACAATGAACAGCTCCTTCCCTTCCCTGTGCCGAGGAGGAAAGGCTTCCCAGTGACCTCGGCTCGTAATCTTATCCTATGGAAACGGCAGGGAAGAGCTGCACAGGCAGCTTTCCAGGAGCCACCTGCCAGCCCTCCTCCTCCTCCTCCTCCTCCTCCTCCTCCTCCTGCTCAGGATCGGGTGACTCATCTCCATCCAGCAGATGGGCTGCAGGAACGAGGACAGCGGGAATTAAAGGCAAACCCAGGATTTCAGCAGCAGCCAGAGGGGCCCGGCAGCGCTGGGCCAGCCAAGGGCACTCGGAGGATGCTCTGCAATGCAGCTGCTCCTTCCCAGCTTTGGGAATTCCTCCTGTCCTGGGCTGCAGGGGCAGCACTCAGAGCCTGCCTGCGAGCCCTGGTTATCAGGCTCCCTGCTCCCCAGCAGGAGGCTGGGCTGAAGAGCACGACCCTGCCCCCAGAGCAGACTCATCCCAAAGGATGAAGATTTCCACAGGAGTCTTGGAATGCTCTTGCTGGAGGGATGGGGGCACCTCCCAACAGCCATTTGCATCCTATTTTCTCCTGTTATTATTTCTCACAAGCTCTGAACCAAACCAGATGCAATTTCTACCCAGCTGGGGAAAAAAAACCAAACCCACAAATCATGGAATTGGGTCAAGTTCCAGGGAAAACACAAACACGTAAGGAAGCAGCAGCAGCTCCTCTCTCCCAGCAACGATTTCCCCTCAAACACCTCCAGTGACTTCAGCAACTGAGGGGAAGTTCACCAAAACGAGAGGGGAAACGTGGAATACTGGCCTTGCATCCAGACTTCCTGCACAGCCTCCCCGTGTCCCATCCCAGTGAATCACAGCCTGGCTTTTCCAAAGCTGCTGAGCCATCACTCCTGGGCAGCTCCACCCGGCCCCAGCACCCACGGGAGCAAAGGCAGCACTGGAGCTGCTCCTGAGACGGGCTAGAAAAGCACAAAGCACTGCAAGTGCCTCCTGGGACTCCCAATCCTTGTTTTTTCCACCTCCAGAGCTTCAGGAAGAGCACCCAGCTGCCTCGTCCTGCAGTCAGTGTTTGGGAGGGTCGGTCCACACTGCGCCCTGAGGGATTTCCCAAAAAAAAGCAAAAGGGGAAAAAGGGGGAAAGGAGGGTGTGAGACACCTGTAAATCCCTTGTCGGGGGGGGAAACACCAAGCTGCAAAGAAAAGCAGCAGAAAGGATTTCTGCTCGCTGTGAAAACCAGGAAAAACACCTCCCTGAGGTGCAGGACACTGCTGGGATCACCCAAAGTGAGGACACAGTGGGAGGCAAGAGACCATCGAGGGGCTGGGAAGGTGCCAGGAAACCTCTGGATTTGCAGGATGATGGGGGCAAAGCTGGTGGGACATGGGGAGCTGCTGGGGGGACATGGGGAGCTGGAGACATGGACATGGAGAGCTGGGGACATGGAGATGGAGAGCTGGGGACATGGAGATGGAGAGCTGGGGACATGGAGAGTTGGGGACATGGAAAGCTGGTGGGACATGGAGAGCTGGTGGGACATGGAGAGCTGGTGGGACATGGAGAGCTGGTGGCACATGGAGAGCTGCTGGGACACAGCTCTACAGCCATCAGGGAGATCAAAAAAAGCTCCAAGTCTCTCCCAAGGAAGGCAAACTCCTCTTCCTGGCTTGGGCTGGGTGGGAGAGCCCCGAGCAGAGCACGTTTCACAGGGGAGAGCAGGGCCCTGGCACACACAGACATCAAAGGGGACAGAAATGGCTGAGGACACTGTAAACACCCCTTTTCCTTGTTCATTTGAATTCTAGGAAAAGCTCCGTGGCTATCAGAGCAGAGCACGGCATCCTAAGGAAAGGGAGAGTGCGAAGGAGAGATCCCAGCACCCCTAAAGCTGCCAGGAGCAACTGGGGATGGTGTTGGATCCAACTCCTGCACCAGCTCCCTCCAGAGCCCTGCACTGTTGGAATCCAAGGCACAGAAAGTGCCTTCAAGGCATTGTGCCTGCAGAGTCTGAGTTTGAAATGACTGCTGCATTTGGCTTGAGACCGTAGGAAAGACTTCCAGACTTAGAAACCTGTATCAAGAATGTAGGTCTGTAGTTTAGGAAGAAGCATGTGAAATTAAATACTAGAAAGTTTTAAAGTTTGAAGTTTAGATACAAAAGTAGTTATAGAATAAAGTAAAAAGTTTTAAAATGTAGCAATATAGAATTGTGTGTCATTAATTAGATAAAAAAGTCCATGGTGCCACAGACATGTAATGCAAGTTTGATTAACTATAAGTATAAAAATTAAAACATAGGTGTGTGACAGTAACTTATTGGCCAACTAACCTTTAAAAGACCTTGTAACCTGTAGTCTTGAGATCACTTTTGTACAAATAACTGACCTCTAACTTCCTCTGTGAAGACGTTCTCACGCCTCCATAAGACTACAGCAATAAATCAAATTTTAATCACACCAAAGTGATCCCATCTCTATCCCTGCACCAGGGCTTTCCCCACGTCCAGGGACTTTGTCAGCTCCCAGCCCATCCCAGATGATGCTGAATCCATTTTTTTTTCCTCACCACACGCTAAGACTCATTTTGGAATGGTTTAAATGGGATAAAATCCCTCCCAGCATCACTGAGGCCTTCCTGCCCTGCAGGCAGAGCCAGGAGTGACCCAGGACTCATGGGAGGGAACATTGGGATGATATTTTATCCCAGGAAGAGGTGGCTCAGGAAAAGTGGGAGGGAACATTGGGATGATATTTTATCCCAGGGAGAGGTGATCTAGGAAAAGTGGGAGGGGACATTTGGATGATGTTTTATCCCAGGGAGAGGTGGCTCAGAACTCATGGGAGGGATCATTTGGATGATATTTTATCCCAGGGAGAGGTGATCCAGGAAAAGTGGGAGGGGACATTGGGATGATGTTTTATCCCAGGGAGAGGTGGCCCAGGAAAAGTGGGAGGGGATATTGGGATGATGTTTTATCCCAGGGAGAGGTGGCCCAGGAAAAGTGGGAGGGGATATTGGGATGTTTTACCCCAGGGAGAGGTGGCTCAGGACTCATGGGAGGGGACATTGGGATGTTTTATCCCAGGTAGAGGTGGCTCAGGAAAAGTGGGAGGGGATATTGGGATGTTTTACCCCAAGCAGAGGTGGCTCAGGACTCTCGAGAGGAGACATTTGAATGATGTTTTACCCCAAGCAGGCACAAAACCCCAGATCCTTCGCCCTTTAGAGCTCCCCCAGTACAATCAGGAGGAGCTGTACTGGGGGACACAAAGTTCCTCCAACATCTGGCACACTGGATTTGTGCTGCCCCTGCTCCCTCAGAACCACACACCCACACGTCAGCAGCAAACGAGATGGTTTCTAATCCAGCCCAAAAAAAAAAAAAACCAGGGGGGAAAAAACCCCAAAATCCCCAGCACCTTCTCCTGCAGCGAGTTTGCCTCGGGTGTAGATAATTGTTTACCCTTGTTCTGCCTTTTTCATCACAAAAGTGGCAAAATTAAGTTTAAATGCAGCTAATCCTGGGATGCCAAACCAGATTTGGTCAGGAAAGTGGTTAATAAATTATCACTGAGGAATAAAGTCTGGCCCAGCCAGGGGGTGCAGCCGGGTTTTCAGGCTCTAGGATGAATTATGAAGCATTTTCTCAATTAGGAAAAGCCCTTTCAAGCTTTAATCATGCAAATTTAACCTTCTGTCTCAAAGACAGAATTTCATTATGGAGATGTTTAACTCATCTTTTTTTTTTCTTTTTTCCCTTGGAGCAGAAAAGCAATTTAATTAGTGACAGTACCATGAACTTTATTAATAGCCAGGCATTAGGAGATCCTAAAATTCCCAGTGGCTTTAAAAGGACTGGTTCTATTAATTAGCTATTGGTGGCAACACTGGAAAGGGGGGTTTACAAGGCTTTTCTTGGAAGCAGGAGCAATCCAGACTCTCCTGATGGATTCTCCATCCACTGGGAAAGGAGCAGAACCTCGGGCACCTCCAGGCACTCCCAGGAGCAGCCCCAAAACCAGGTGAGGAACCCCCAGCAGCTGCTTCATCCCTGAGTCTGGGCCTTTCCTGCCAGAGGAACCTTTCCTGAAAGCCACAGGATTGCTGACTTGAAGGGATGGGGCAGAGGGGAAGAGGAAATCTTAAAAAAAAAAATGAATTATCACTTTTATAATCACAGGGAGAGGCCAAGACGAGGCAGATCCTGCCCTGAGTCCCGTCATGGAGCAGCTTTGGAAAAGGGAAGCTCTGGGATGCTGTGGAGTTTTCCCAGACCCACAACCTGGATCTTTCCCATCTGATCCAGGGAGGAAAGCTGGGACACGAGCAGATCCACAGGAAAAGTCAGGATCAAGCAGCCTCCTGCCTGCTCCCACTCCAGGCATCACATCCCAGGCTGGATTAATCCGTGCAGTGAAGGCTGGGAGGGAGCAGGGACAGCGACCTGGGAGCCTCATGAAACACCCACAGGGCTGGGATGCAGCACTGAGCTCCCAGGGGAATGAGTTCAGCTGGAATTACACAGCCGAAAACCTCCCGGATTAGGGATTTCTTTGATTTCTGGGCTTTTCAGCAGTGATCCATCCTGCCTGGGAAGCAGCAGGGACACAGCAGGATCAGCCCCTCACATCCCACCGGACACCAATCCCTTCCCCGAGGGCAGGCTGGATTTTTGGCACGGGGATTTCTGCAGTCCCAGGCAGCAGGAGCTGCCCTGCTCCCTCCCCATCCCTCGGTATTCCCACAGGGATGGGATGGGGCTGGGAGCCCTGGCAAAAGGCTCTGCCATGTGCAGGGATGGGGGAGAGGAGGAAGAAGAGGGGGGGGAGGGAAATAAAAATGTGCTAAAGAAATGAATCAGCTTTTACAAGGCAGGCTGCCTGATCTCATCCCCATTCTGCTCTTTCCCAGGAGGAAAGCAGTGGCAGGGAAAAGGGGGAGGAAGGGTTTCCTTCTGCAGCATCCAGGAGCCACCCCCTGTGCCATCAGCTGGATAAATCCATGATTTCAGGCAGATGACGTGGATTCAGCATCCCAAGGCCACATGACCCCCATCCCCAGCCCAGCCCTGAGTCACGGATCCTTCCCTTATCCCAAATTTCCCCAGCTGCAAGCACAGGATAACACGTTCCCCTGGCTGCCATCAGCCACAGCAAGGGGAGCAAACGGAGCAGGATATGGAGAGCTGGAGTTTCCCAGCTCTGTTTTCTGTCTCTGCCTTCCAGGAATCGCAGCTCCCGTTCCTGTCAGAGCCCAAATGCTGCAAAAACAACCTTTAAATGGAGGGGGCGGGGGGGGGAAGCCCATTTTATAGGAAACTCTGGAGAGAAACAATCCTGCAAAAATGAAACCTGCTTGGTTCTGGAGCTGCTCAGCTCCAACAATGATTAACCAGCCGAGGCAGGGACAGGGGTTTGATGCCAAATGACCCAAGAAAAGGAGAGAGAATCCACAGGAAAACAGGTTTTCCCCTGGACGTGGCAAAGGCAGCTCTGTGAGCAGCCAGACAGCATCACCCAGGCCTGAAGGGATGCCCTGGCACCCCATCCCTGTCTCCCAAGAGGTTTGGGGACACACAGCCTCCTCTTTCCAGCTGCCACAGTGGAATCATGGAATGGCTGAGGTTGGAAAAGAGCTTTGGGACCACCCAGCCCCAGCCCCAGC
>VZTR01021055.1:308881-340827 GCA_013400775.1 Chaetops frenatus | reverse complement strand
GGCCACAAAACAAAGTGTCCTTGCCTTGCTGTCACCACTCCAGCTGAGCAAACCCAACCTGGCCCAGCACCTGAGGGGGACATAGAGAGGAGGGAGCTGGATTCAGTCTGATACAGGATCTACACCAGAATTCTGGGCATTTGAGAGAACGGGAGACTCTAGGGAGCTGCAACAGGAATTAAATTATCCTAAAGCAAATATGACTTCAAATTGGGGAAAGCAAAAGCCAGTGTTAGCATTTCCTGCCACTTTTATTGTGGTCATTTTTAAGATTCCCTGTGAGAAAACACAGGCACAAAGAAAGCCTCTGCTGTGAAAAGCATTTGGGCTGTATGACAATAGAAAACCTCAATATAGGATAATGTTAATGTTTTTAACATTATAAAACTTAAACTCAACATGAGCTATTTCAGCTCCACAGGAGAAATCAGAACAATTTAGGACACTCTTCACTGCATTGAAACATGCTCTGCAGGCACACTTCCATAACAGAATGACAAAAGACAACAACAACAAGAACAAAAACCAAGAAAATGACTGAACAATACCACCACAACAGACTGATTTAAAGGTAGGAAACAAAAGTTGGGAATGAATGGCTTTTTTCTGCCCTTGAAGAGAAAGGCCACAATCTCTTTGCTATTGACCATATTTCTGACGGTTCTGAAGTTCTGAAAACATGAGAAAAATTCTAGTTTGCTGAAAACACCAAGTAGATATTGAGGATAGTAAGAATGAGGGCAGATTAGAAGAAATCCATATTCAGTGACTGGACATTTAAGTTAGAGATGAAGTGTAATTCAGATAAACAGGAAATGATGCACATAAATAAAAATTGCAGCTGCAACATAAAATTATTGTTTCTAAGCAGACCATAACAATCCAGGAGTAAAACCTGTCTGTGTGATAGATCAACCCACCCAAATATCAATGTAGTACTCAAAAGAAAATATTGAAAAAGGGATAGAGAACAAAACAGAACGTCATGTGTTTGCCCATACCTTGAACTCTAAATATACCTTAAAGAAACATCTGTTAGAGCTAGAAAAGGCCCAAATAAGAAGAAAAAAGATTTTAAGTAGTACAAAACTGGTTAAATGTTAATTTTCTGGGATAGAGTTTTGTCATCACTGTCAGCACAGTCTGTGTGTAGACTGTTTATACACTGATAAACTTATTTTTAGCTCCTTTCCAGCTGCTGCTGCTATTGCCAAAATTTTTCTTTTGTTGTTTGTTGTTGATTTTTTTTTCTATCAGATTACAATATTATGTTGCTTATGCTAGGAAGTGCTGTATTTCAATACCAGGAAGGCCAAGATAATACGGGAAAAAGTATTCAAATTATTCTTGTTCAAACGGTGAAATGACATAAATGTTGAGATCCTATAGGATCTTAGATATAGCTAAAGGTAGTTATGTGTATGGGATTAATAGCAATGATGATAGGTAATTTACCCTCAGAAATTTAATGCATCAATAGTAATAATTGGGGGTTTTCCCCACATTTTGTGAGGTTTTAGGCAAGAATTATTTTGCTGATTGTATCCCTAAGGAGCCAGCTCAGAGCACATACCAAGATTTTAGTAGCCCTCTATGAATTTTTAATCAGGAATCCTATGAACAAAAGCAGTATCTTTGCTTTACACAGAGCAAAGCAGTGGTTTCATGTGGATGTCCTGACTATACATATTAAGGAATCAAATATAAGCAAAATATCATGTTTTGAGGGGTTTTTTGTTTGTTTGGGGTTTTTTTTGTTTGTTTGTTTGTTGGTGTGTTTTTTTGTTTTGTTTTGGGGGTTTTTTTGTTTTGGTTTGGTTTGGTTTTTTGGTGGTTTCTTTGTTTGTTTTTGGTTTTGTTTTTGTTGTTGTTGTTTTTGTTTGTTTGTTTGCTTTTGTTTTGTTGGTTTTGGGGTTTTTTTGTTGCTGTTGTTGTTCTGGGTTTTTTGTTTGTTTGGGGGTTTTTGTTTGTTTGTTTGGGTTTTTTTGTTTGTTTTTTGTGTTTTTTTTTTTTTTTTTTTTTTTTTTTTTTTTTTTTTTTTTTTTGAAAACCAATATTGCTATTTCCTTTTTCTAAACGTTGGAACAAATATTCTTTTTCAAATAAATTAACACATTTTTTTCTTTACAAAATTGTATTGATATTCATATATTGTAAAACACTTCATAGAATCACTCAAGCAACCCTCTTTATAATTAGAAGAATTGTGGTGACCAGCACACCAATTGTCCTGCACATTTCTCAAAGCACAGCAGTTAAAGCAAGAGGTATTTCTGGCAAATCACCCTCAACTGTAAATTTTAAGGGGAAATTTTGAGGGCTACCTTCAAACATTTGGAGGGAATTTTTGAAGTAGGCTACCATGAACAAAAGAACTGCATAACAATAAAAAATTATATGTCATAGAATCACAGAATAGTTTGGGTTGGAAAGGACTTTTAAATGTCAACTTGTCCAATTCCCTGTACAGTGACCATGGCCATCTTCAACTAGATCAGGTTGCTCAGATCCCAGTCCAACCTGACCTGGAATGTTTCCAGGGATGGGGCATCCATCAGCTCTCCAGGCAACTTGTTTCAGTGTTTCACCATACACAAAAACTCCATTTTCTGCAATTAGAGCTTAGAGGCAAAAAATATTTCCTCATTAAAACTGTCAAATTTGCAGCAGCAATGAGTCTAATTTTCTTAGTATTTTATTAGAAAGTGATAGAAGAGGGAGCAGAAAAAATTCCTCAAACACTAAAAATTATGCAGCACTCAAAGTCCATTTGTAATATATATATTTGACACCAAAAGTAGGACAAGGTATTATTCAACTTATGAAGGAGGGCTTTATTTTTAAAATTAATGTACTTTTTCCCTAACCTCTTCTTCAAAACTGCTGTAATACCATCAAATTAATTTTCCATTCCAGCATTCTTCTTCATGTTCTAATTCTCCCTGGCATATAAAGCATTATCAAAAAATTTACTTCTCTTTCTCCCTGTAGTCCTGTGAAAATATTTAAGAATCCCTGTCTGTGTAACCTGAATTATGCTGGACAAGGTTTGTTTATTAAAACAAGGAAGAAGGAATAGGAAGTAAAACAATTTAATAAGTGGCAGAGCTCACTATTTTTACTCCTGAATGCACTGGTCAGCACGTCTCTTCAATTTGTCAGGCAGACAAAATATATTTTCTAGTCTGGATCTTTCCTAATAAGCTCAGAGTGCAAATTGTTAACAAAGAATGTCTCAGATTCATGAAAATATCTGAACATATTTATTTAATTGGTTTTAAAAAATTATTGAAAAAATAAATTCTTATAATCTGGCTGTGTTCTAGCCTCTGCTAATTCTGGGTTTGGCACTGCAAAACTCAGGTTTTGTTTATAGAAGCGGGAATTTTTCCCTTTTTCTCAGAGTACAGGAAATAGTGATTTTTGCAGTGAATGCGAATATGTGTGAAGCACAACCCAGTGTGTAACACCATGCCAGTTTACCTGACAGTTGACAGCAAAGATAATGCTGTACAAATGTTTGATTTTAAACTTGGGGCTTGTGCTGAAAGCAAGTCCAACTCTTCAAATTTTCAGAATTCAGAATCAGGGAAAATCAGCAGAAAGATCGCAGGAGCAAGGAGAAACGCTTCCATGGTGCAGGCTTGTACATAAAGATCATTTTTCTCCTCTTTCAATGAACTTGAAGAAGTCAAACTGTGCAACATGTAGTATGTTAAAACACCGTTTTCTTACCTGAAAAAAAAAAAAAAACCCTGAAAAGTGACTGTGAACCCAATGCTTTTGGGTAAAAGGATCTAAAGATCACCTATACAAGAGTAAAGCAGGTAATTTAAGTGCACTGTAGCATTTACACTGTGCTAACACATACACAAGGAATAAGTTCAAGACCTCCTTAAGTGTACATGTGTTGCATATGACCACAAGAGTAGTTTGTAGTTTGTTACTTGTGCTATGCAGCATCTGAGAAGCAGAAATTTACTAGGAAGAGGGAGCATGGAAAAAACAAATTTTCCACTTGCTAAAAACTGGAATTATCCTGAAATAAAAATATTCCGTATTGAAAAGACACCTTTTAAAAAAAAAATCATTTCTTTATATCTTCATTCCTAATTTATAGAAAAAAGTTTTAGTGGTTAGATAGCCATTTCAGTACTTTTCCAGAGTCACATTTCAGCATTTCTTTTCTTCTTTCTTCATAACTTTGCATACATTAGATACGATAATAGGAGAAGGTCTAATTCTCAGTCAAAAATGTGAAACCTGCTTTTCCTGTGCACCTAAGAAGAGAAATTGTTGCTGGATTAAAATTTAGATTTGTGTAACATCAATGTATTACAGCAATACAAATGATACACAGGGATAATGACACCAATTTAACTCCTTCAGTCTCATCAGGTTCTCTTACTCTTTATTATAAGCTGCATCTGTAAATAAGTTAATGTCTATCCAATTTGCATGATCCACCTTGATCTGAACAGCATCAATATCCTAATAAAATAGAAAAAAATGCTATCTATATTAGTAACAAGACAGCAATATATTTTGAACTATGCTGATATAAAGTACAGATGCTGTACATATATTAAAACCAGATATTAAGCAGCTGTTGGAAAAAGAAGGCTCTTCATTTCATGGAAGGAAATTAAACACTCTTACAGCAGGCTATGGCATATTATGGAAATTCATTTACACACTTACTACAGTCTACACTGTCTTCAACACAGAACCACTATGTTCATTAATTGGGTTTGGGTGAGTAACTGCCCTCCCCTCTCCATTGGCCTATCTGTATTGTTGATGATATATTTTTGTATCACTTTGGCAAGCTTTCCCACCATTTACCACTTGTAAAATAATGACACTGCATTTCTACATTCCAAAACTACAGGTCACTATAGTGTCTGAGTGTGTATCATATGACCTCAGAAACTCAGACATGTGTAATATTTTCTATAGCTACCACAAAAAAATAGTCTTCCAGGCTCTGGTTTTAAGTATCAAAAAGTAATAAAATATTAATTAAACATCAGTGTTCAATGCATATTGAAATTATGCCAATAATTACATTGCTTTGGGACTGCACTCAGAATGGAAATAATTATTGCAGATTTTTTTGAGAAATAAACTCTGAGCCAGAGTCTGCAGGCTTCATTTCACAAGTATATGAAAGTGTGTGATTTTTTATCCCATTCCCACCCTCCTAGGGGTTCTCACTATGCAGATCTTCAGGACATTTTTAACACTATATTATAATAACCCATTTTTTAATTATTTCTCTATAACCTCTGTTGCAGAGAGACAGCACAGCAACCCAGGACACAAGGCAAGATGGTACCACACATACAGAAAATAAACTAGCAGCTAACTTAGCAAAAAATCAAGTGGCCAGTCATGTACGGGTTTGCAGAAAAGTACAACTGTGTACATTTTGCATATATTTAATTTTGTCTTCTGCACTCTATATTAAAATAGCCCTTTACAGACTTCATTTCAAGGCTATAAGAAAATTTCAAGAGGGAACGACATACTGTGCAGTGTATTCAAGAACAACAGGTCCAGAGCAAAGTAGGCAGTCTAGTAAGAAATGCCTTTGGGTGGTGAGCTAATAGATTTTAAACCCCTCTCCATAAGATTTTTAGATATTAATTTTCTATTAGATAGTTAGTAGAGAAAAAAAAACCCCACCATAAACTGAAATGACCCAAGAGTACTCTTTTGACTTTCCCCAGCCAACAGGAAGGAGTCTCAGTTCTTCTACAGCCCTTGAATTCCCATTCCTGACTATCTAAGTGTATGGATTGAACTGGGGGGGAAAAAAAAAAATTAAAAACCTAATTTTCTCAAAATCCTCCCCTGGATGGTTTGGGCAGGAAATGACACTCAAGCCTTGTTGGACTGCAAAGGCCCTGCCAGCAGGCTGCTCTCGGGGGCACCGGGCACGGCTGCCGCGGGTGAGGGATTCCGGCTCAGCCGGGCTGGCTCTCTCAGAGAGCTCCCTTGCCTCCTGCTCCCTGGGTTTGCTGCCAAAGGAAATGTGTTCCTGCCTCTGGCACATCCCAGGACAGGATGATTTCACTGGTCTGTCCTCAGGGAATGCTGTCCCCTTAACCTTACCCAGGCATTGTCTGAGATAGTGCTAATAAGCCTTACCAAAACCATGCCAAAGAAATATGAATAATTAAACACTGTGTTGCATGAAAATTCTCAGTTTCTTGCCCTGACCTCATTTAATTCATTAACATAGGCATGCATGGATGGAAGAGAACTACATTTTCAGGCATCTCAGTCTTCAAAGAATATTGTCTGAATCTTCATTACCTTATAGCATTTTTTTCCTTTGTTTTACTTATTTCTAGTTGACTTTGACAAAATTAAATTTATGATCTGATTTTCAGAGGTGACAGGGAATTAAAATGTGTGCTTTTAATAAAGTTTTGAACACCTGGAACATCAATTTAATTTTGGCAAGGGTAGATAGGGCAATGATGCAATGAAGAGAAACACAGGCAGTCTCCTAAAGGAACAGCTTAGAAGGAAAACACAGGCTACTAACAAGAAGGCGAAAAACCAACACAATAAAGTTAACCTTGGGTGAGAAAAAGGTTTTGGATATTTTTACTGCAAGAAAAAATGCTAATCTTTCTATTATCATTTTCTAAATTAAAGTTTATTTCGAACAGGAAGAGCAATAAGAAAATAATAAAATAATAGAATAGGTGATACTGGTGTGGAAAACAGTGTCAGTTTTGTCAATGATTTTAACAAATCATTATTTTGTCTTATTCTGCTATAGCTTTAGTCTCAATTAGATCTCAGACTGATCTTAGGCTGTGATGGAAAGCTTGGTGCCTACAGGCAGCACGACCCACATATATCTGTACTTTCATAAGACTCATTATCATTCACTGGCTCTCCAATGTACATTGAGCCCTATGAAGGCTTATATATTTATTGATATTTTCCCATTCATCAGGACAAATGCATAAAATATGTATATCTGTACAGACAACTGAAAATAATCTGTTTTAAAATGAATCTAGCTACTGTTCCTCTTGCTGTTGTCAAAACAAGAGAAGAAATTCTATGTTTAAAACCCTTTTAAATCTGCATTATCCCTTCAAAAAAGTATTTCAAAAAAGTCAGCTTAAATATTACAGAGGTGGAGTTCATAGGAGCAATGAAATTGTGTTTCTTTTCTTTTGGCAGGTCCCTCAGAACGTATTTCTCTTTGCATATTTTCCAGGAACACACTCAGATTAGAATTACAGCACAGTTCTACAGACAAACCACAGCCAGTTTAGGAGGATTGAGAGGATTCACGAGAGGCCGTAGACCTGCAGAGTCTGCAGTAGTTGTGGTCTAAAAATGGTGGAAACTCAAAAGCTGTAGATTAGGCCTCCAGAATAATAATTGCTCCTCTAAGTAGAAATGGATAAGTATTTTTCTACTTAATGCACATAGGCTTTTTTCTTCTTCTTCTTTACTAACAAGCTAAAAAGGGTCATTACTAAGGCAAGTATAACTGTCCCCCTGGTTATAGAGCTAGTTGTTCCATTTTCTTTCCTTGCTAAATAAGCACTTTCTGAAGTAAGTTACAATATTCAGATAGCTTCTAAAAGAAAACAAAAAATATTTAGGCTTTGATAACGATTCTGTTCTTTAAAGCTAAGGAAAGAAGACCTAAAGTATTGTGCTGTCCCTATTTTATTTTATTTTATACTATCATTTACTTACCACTTTCCTCACTTTTTCTTAAGAATTTCCACATTAGGTCCCAAAGGACTGTAACAGGTTTACTTTTGACAGCAATTTCAGTCTTAGATTTTACTGCTGCTATTTTTTTATGCTCTCTGCAGTTTCCATATCTCAAAAACAACTTGAAAACGGGAAGAAGTTGGCATTTAAGGGGACACCAACTATTTCAAACAAGAGAGCCAGAACAGAGCCATATGGGATGAAAATCTAAGCCACTCTTGGGGTTGCCAGGTACCTTGAGGAACTTCTTGCTTTCAGTACTTGGGGAATCAATCATATTGAATGCCTTGATATAAATCCCCCAGGGATTGCCTGAGCCAGCTCAGTTTCTGAGTCACTAATGAGTCATAATGCTTTGTCAAAAAACTGCTCCCCAGCACTTCAGGTTCAAGTAGAGGGAATTCTGAACTCACACCGGTGCTCTGTAGGAGGCCTCTAACAAAGCAAGGCAAGGTCTGCAGGCAGACACGGTACCTTTTATTCTACCACCTGGTGTGGCTGGAGAAATTAGACAGGCTTTCAGGCACACAGGCCCTTTTTCAGGTCTGAAAGAACTTTAAAAACTAGATACTGGTTGAGACCAATGACTCAGAGTTTAGTTAGATATGTATCAATTAGATCAACTTTGAAAGGAAAGATAGTTGGTGTCTGTGGGGTAGAGGAGATGTAATTAGGGGAAGGCAGAAGAGAGGCAGAGAGATGGTGAGGTTCTTTCAGCCTAGGGAAAAGAGAAAGAAAATCATCCTGTGGAATGTGGCAAAGAGAGGCAAAGGGATACAGAATTTACTCTGCCATAAAAGTATCTTTCTATAGAGCCCATGATTATCACCAGAGACATAAAACATCTCTTAAACATATTTTGTAGTTCTCTTTTCTTTTTTTCCCCAACTATTACTGTGCTTTAAGAAGTGATACCATCTCAGCTTTACTGCTTCCTCTCTACTACCTTCCTCATGCACCTGCCACCTTTGACACCTACAGTAAGATTGCACTGTGGCAAAGCAAGGAAGTCAAGACAATAATATAATTACTGAAAAGAATAGTTGCCTGTAATTGATAAAGGAAAGAAAAGAAGGTTGATAAGCTGCATGTGTTTTCCATTTGTCATATATTAACCCAAAATATCATAAATTTTTACTATTTTTTGTAAGGTTACTTGGTCTGGACTACAGGATGGAAGGAGGTGTATCATTACCTGTGCACAGATGGGACAGCAGAACCTCCCTCTTGTAAGCTCGTGTATGTGCATAGTTGAAGGACAGGTTATATCTGTATGTCTCTCTGCATCTGCCTTTTCTGGATTACTTTCCAGTAAAGTTATCTTATTTCTGTTCCAACATGGCAAACCTTAGTTATAGTCAGTATCTATCATGTTCATGACATCCCAGATGTTCTTATTTGTTGTAGATCTGCACAATTATCCAAACAAATTTCCTTTTCTTCTCAATACCAGTGCATATAAGTTATGATGAAAAATAAGATGTTAATCCTGAACATTAATGAGCACTATAGTATGAGTAGCAAGTGATAAACTTATTCTCATCACTAAAATACTTCTGATAAACACAGTGCAGATAAAACACAAATGTTTTAGATCTCAGTTAGCTAAGTGGTCTTTAGTTCCCTGTGGAAGAAGACATTTTTTCAACAAAGAGCTTAGGATAAAAACAAAATAAATAGCTCCAGGGCACAAACACAGGGTCAGTGCTTTCACACATCCTAAATGATTTGACAGTGTTTATTTCTGTTTCTAAACAGTAGATGCATTCCTGTATTAATGGTGACTTCAAACACTAACACAAACATATATACATACCCCCCCACACACATATTCACACATGTACATGTGCACAACTGTTCTTGTGTGGGGAGATGTTTAGCACAGTTAGAAGCCTGCATTTTTCTTCTCTTTCTTCTTTCTTTTTCTTTCTCTCTTTCTCTCTTTCTTTCTTTCTTTCTTTCTTTTCCTTCTTCCTTCCTTCCTTCCTTCCTTCCTTCCTTCCTGTTCCTTTTCTCTTTCTTTCATTTCCTTTCTATTTCTCTCTCTCTGCCCACACATTTTTTCTTTCCTGCCTTTCTGCCTACCTCTCTTCCTTTCTTGTTTCTTGCTAGAAAGGAAATAGCAACAGGAATTTGAGACTCTTTAGAGTGTTGTTCATTTCACTTAGTTTTAGCCTCCCTCCAGATGAAATGCCATGTGGATCTACTGTCTCTTGATCTCCCATTAGTTCTAAAAGAAATATAGGAGGTGAGACTGCTCACAGCAGAAGCCAGGTAAATGTAAGTACCTACTCTGAGGTGTCTGGAGAGCTATTGAGAGCCCAATGTGGGCACCAGCATCCACTCAGCTGGGTGACTGCAGATTCTATCACCTGACTTGACTAAGGCCTGAGTAAGTTTGCTGAAACAAAGATTTCTGGTATAATTTGAGATGCCTTGGAGAATCCAAGATATCCATGGAGGATGAACAGATAAGACTCATGGAAAAACCATGTTCTTCTAGAGCAAAATGGAGAAATCAAGTGAGAGATCTTAAAGCATTTCATGCTGATGCTAGGTGATTATTTCTAGGCAACTGAACTGAATGACTGATCCCTGTGGACTCTACAAGGAGTTTAGATGACAAATAATCCCCCAAGTGTAGCTGTATTGAACTCAATTCTTCTTTGTTTGATGGCCTAACAGTGCACACAGCAGTGATTTCAGCTATATGAGTGTCTCTAAATCATCTGTAAAATCTGATCTCATAGGCAGGACACAAGACATCAGGACACAATCAGGAATCAAGAGTGTTGCATAGAGACCAGGCATGAAACACCACAAAGATTAAATAAAGGGATGTCTAAGTTCAGGAAACTCAACCCATCTTCCAATTTTTATTCTAATAAGAGCAGATTTGGTTAGTCTTATTTTTAGTTATGGAAAAAAACTAACACATTTAAGGTCTGACTGTGAAAAAAAAGTTCTAAACTACAGAGGCCATATACTTAAACTAATAATATTCCTAGTACTCCTACAGTAGTTGTTAAAATTTTGCAAACAATTTATGTACCTTATAATACCCCATAAAGGTAACTTATAACATCAAGGTTTATTAGAAATTCTCAATATATATAGACTGAAATATTTTTATATAATTAAAAGTGCATTTTATATGGGATAAAGTGATTTCAATGGAAAACTTTGCACTTACTTAAACATTTCTTTCTGAAGATTCCAAGTCATTATACAGGTGTGAAAACATATAAGTTAATAGAATTTCTGTAGCATCAAGTTACAGATTCTGGTTTTTAAATGATACATCATAACAAAATGAAATTTTCTGTAGTGTATGAATGATGTGCTATCAAAAATACATTGCATATCTCATAAATGCTTGCTACATTATAATACATTTCCTGATCACAGGAAATTGATTGATTGATATAATTTATTCTGAATTGGCTGAACTTGTTCTCTTAAGAGTTTAATTCACTACAGATTCAGATTCTGAGACAAAAAATTCTGACACAAAAGCTCTCCTGAACACTGGTGTCTAAGTTAATCCAAATTGTGGCTCTGGAGAAAACATTATCTTCCACTTTCTGTTAATCTCTAATGTCTCAACTATCCAAGTTTTCTTGTATTTTTGACAAGATGAAAAAGTTCACAAAAGTCTCCTTCCTTCTTCCTTGAAAGTCTGTATTCATGATCTCTTCATTGCTGTTGATATCTTAACCATTGATAGTATCTGCTTTCTGTGTTTCCTTATCAAAGACATCATACTGACCCTGGGAACACTGCTTTTATTTCATCAGGTTCATTGACATCTCTCCTATTAAGTGAGATTAAAAAAAAAAAAAACTAAACAAAAAAACCCAACAAAATACCAAATAAACAAACAAAACCCCAAGCCCCTCCCCCCTAACAAAAAAAAACCCCAAACAAACAATGTCAACACTCCAATAGTCTTGGAGCCAAACTCAGGTCACTTCCTATGGGATATACACCATATGTACCCAATGCCATTTACATGATTGAAGAGATTATTCAAGATATTTGTTTTGCCATGTTTCCAGACTTTGGTAATCCATACATTTAGTTGTGCCATCATTTTTTAGCTCTGAAGATATCTACATCCCTTATCCTAATCCTAAATGTGCCACCCCAAGTACTGCAACAACTGGCAGAATAACAAGTGCCGAGTCGTGAGAGCCTTTCATTGTGCCAACAAAGCACTTCTCACATCCAGTCAAGGTGAAAACACAATAAGAATGATATAACCTGCAGTGATTCTGCCATAACATTACAGTACTTACTGCCTGGGTCCATGAATTAGACAACTTGGACCTCCCTAGGCAGGAAAGTGTTGAATTTATTGGTGTTAATCCCACACCACTGAACTAACCGAGAATAGACAGCTTGGATTAAAGGATTCTCTTCATCCCAGCCATTAATACTACATCACTTCTGCTTTTATGACCAGCATATTTCATAGCAGGTATCTTCTACTGCAATGATAGAACTGTGTTCTAAAAAATTTATGAGCAGAGGAGACGGAAAATTCAAAAGCACTGAGCCTGTGAAATGAAACTCACTTTTCTATAAGAGATAAATAAACCACAGACATCTCATTGTCAGAGTATGTGAAAAATTCATTCTTTCCATTTACTTTTTCTTCACACAAAGCTCCATACATACGATACCCCATTAATGAATTAAAGTCTTTCTCCTACTTATTTTTAAATAGTGATACTGACACTCCTGTACATCCAGTTATCCCCGTCTTAAGATCTGTCTAAACACAGACAAAAATTTTCAGTTTTTCTTGATAGATTGCTAAGAAACTTTTGTTTTTAAACACTTTTTTTTTAATAGCATTGCCCCGAGAAGTTGTTGACATCCTATCAAGTGTTCAAGGAGCACTGCAAGTGTCCAAGGCCAGGTTGGATGGAGTTTTGAGCTCATCTACTAGAAGGTGTCCCTGCCCATGTCAGGGGGGCTGTAATCAGATGATCTTTAAGGTCAGCTCCAACCCAAACAATTCCAAGATTTAATGATTCTACTATTTGTTTTTAAATGTTGTAAATCTCCATAAATAAACATTAACTTCTATCATTTAAGGAGAAAAATAACAACGTTAAATTATAACACAAAGTTGTACTTTAATTCAAAGTTGTAACAGAAACTGGCGTCCACCTCCAACACAAATAACAAAATAAATCTGACTTTTGGGACTGTTTTTCTTTGACTTGGATTCTTCATTTTAAAAATCCTAATAATTTCTATTACTTTGTAACATAGCAACATAAAGATAGAAGTGAAAGCCCCTTTCAAAGTGCAAGACAATATATTGGCTCAGGAAAAATTCCATCTGCAACATTCTAATATTTCATCTTTTTTTTCCACGTCCGCAATTTTCTGTGCGTCTCTAGTTAAGCGTTGTTACGATCATCGCTAGGATTTGCTTATCGTGACTAGGGCTTTTGTACTTCCACCTCTGGGAAAAGGGTTGGAGTTGGGAATGTTTGGAATAACCCAGCAGGTGGAGATAAAGAGTAGCGACAGACACAACGAGCCTTCCGACGGCGCAGTCTGGTTTTCATCGTCTGCGAGTTTGTGCGGTTGAAGTGACAGCGCTTGACAGAGAAGGATGATGAGCGATTCCGTGCTCCAGCCACTGCCACCCTCGCTCTGCAGCCCCAGCAGACTGCCTGGTGCCTCTGTGCTGGCAGCGCTCTGGGTGAATCCCGGGCCGGCAGCTGGCCCCGGGACACCAGCTCAGAGCCAGCTCGCTGACTCACCGCCAGCACTAACGATGCAGGAAAACACGGCCCGGCAGTAATGGAGCTTGCTGAAAACTCCTGATGCCACCAGTGTCTGCTTAGCATTGATTTGTCCTTGCCGGCTGACCAGCAGGGCTGCCTGGTTGCACAGACAAGGCACGGCAACTTCCTGAAGGCAGCAGCAGTATGAATGAGAGGGAAAAGGAATCTTATTGAGGAATAGGTGAATTAGGAACAGACAGGACTTTTAGCTTAACTTAGAAACTTGCGGTAATTCAGACAGAAGTAGAAATCTCACTGTCCTTTTCCTCGCTGCTCACAGTAATTCACTGTGGAAGGAGCCAATGTGAAAAATTAACTGTCTCACAGGTATTGAGTTAGGAGAGTCAACAGATTGTGTAACAAAAGACATTTCCTCAGTTATGATAACTACATATTGTGTAATAACACAATTTCTTGACTGTGAGAACATCGTAATGAAAATATTATCCCACAGCAAAACCATGTGTCCTGAGATCCTGACATAGTTATTATTAATTTCTTTTTCCTAAAATAACTTTCTGGGTTTTAAGCACAACCTGGAGTCTTGCATTATGGGTTCTGGAACACACATCATCTACAGCAGCAGCATTACTAGCAGTGCATGTGTCTTGCCTCTATTTCCTAGCAAACTTAAGCTGGGTATTACCCCCTTTTCCATCTCTAGGAGCAGGTAAGCTAATGAGGCACATGTGAAGAAACTGGCAGGTGTTTTTGACTCTTTTAACAGGATGTGTGCAAAAGATGTGGATGTAACAGTGTAGTCTTTGAAGTATGACTGCCCGTGGTTGAAGGACATGGATCTCAAACGTCAATGTTTTCAAAATGGAAACAGCTTTGTTTATCAGGCTTTTAGTCCTGTTGCTGAGTTAAAGATCTGCCGTGCTCCAGCAAAAACTCTGGGCTGCCATTCACTGGATCACACAATGAATGTGGGCTTAGTTGTACAAAACAAAACAACACCAGCTCCTGTACCAGGGACAGGGTTTGAGAGGTGATGGGAGCTGCATTGTGCTAAAGGGAGAGCTGCCACTGTTATCACGCAGGAGCAGAACTTGAGACATTCTTTCTTCTCACCAATCTGTTCCAACGAGTGGCTGTGGCATTGAAAGGAAAGTTTGAAGCTAAAAGGTCCTGTGCTTTTTTGAATGAAAGGAGCAGAGTTCAGCATAGTCATCATATAATGCATCCAAGGGGCAGGGAAATTCCCTTTGAAATGCTGTTACGTTGAAGTAGTTTATTTTTAAAAAGTCTCTTCTTTTTTAGCATGCAAATTAGTGTCCAACTGTTTATATGGGGAGTGAATGTTAAAGTTGTTAGAGTTGTTTTTGACTGACTGTACCTGAATTTTAGCTTTTTTTTAGCGTTAAGGAAAATCTCAGTCCAATGAGAAAGAAAACTAGTAATGATGGAGAAAATCCATGGTGGACATGGTGATGGAGAAAAAAAATGTAAATTGTATCTGTCAGGTATAAGGTTTCTTTCTCAAACTTGCTTATTCTCACCTATGATTCGTCTTTAAATTCAAGATTCAAAGAAAGAGAGGGCACATAAATAATGTTATTCTGTGTCTCTTGCTGAGTTCAGTGAAGCCATGTAATTTTGTGTTTCCAAGTTTTAGGACAGAGTGTTTACCTTACATCAATTACCAAATATCTGTTTTTTATTTAATTTGGTATTTGAAGTTATTTCCATACAACATAGGACCCTGAGTCATCTGTCCCTCAAATGTCAAATTGGATTAGAAAGGCTTCAGTCTCTGGTGATAGCCCTAGTTATAGGAGCTTGATAAGGAGTTAGTCCTTTCTCCAAAGAGAAAACTGCAACTTTTAATTGTCGTTTTCCATCCTTGAAGAAGAATTTACCTAAAGTGGCCAGAGAAAGCACTGAACTACTTTTCAGTAGTTATCCTTAAGTTCTTAAATTCTCAGTCTTTTTCCTCTAATGGCACTTTTTAAATATTATTCTGTAAAGCAGTAGGATTTATAAAACTAATTTTCTTTCCCAAAATATATTATTATCCTATGAGATCATTATTAGGGATAAATGTAGTATCTGCTGTCTCAAGATTTTTTTTCTATTCCAATATTTTAAATGCAGAAAGACAAATTCCTGACATTTTAATTTGTGCTGATTTTATGTTTGTACAAGACATTTAAGCCGAGCTTTTTCAAATATACAATTTAATTCTCTTTGTGCCTGCTTTTATTGTACATTTTTTCTCAAGTTACATTCTGTATAACAGCTGGAGTATGATACATGATAGTCAGCACAGAAATTTATCTTCAAAATACTAATAATTTTGTCATACGATTTTCAACTTTTCAAACTCAAAAGTTGAACTTTTTTATACTTTTTCAAACTCGAAAAGCAGATAGTTTTCATACAATTTTTGCTTCTTATTACAATGACCAAACAAACTGTTTAATTCTTTTAGTAGTATGAAATTCTTATAGCCATCTACATAGACATAACAAACCACAGATCACAACTAATGAAATAAAGCTCAAAATATATACCCTGTTTATTTAAAATGTTACAAAGACCTGTAAAGTCTTCAAATCCTGAAGTCTCTTTTGCAAATGTTTCTCCCCTGTAAGAATGCATTTTTGTGTGTGGTCTTTAGCATTGCAGGAGAGCAATGAAGGTTTGTATTGAGCCAGTGCTCTACCTTGAATTCAGTAGTCTAATGCTTTTTAAATAAAAAATAGTCAAGTACATATGTAGACAAGCTGATACTGTACACTTTGTTTATTCTACAAGTCTATCTGTGATCATAAACTCTTGGTAAATATTTGCTCTTTGGAGATTAGATTTAACATACTTGTATTTACTTGCAATTAAAATGTTGCTCTCCTGATGACTGTTGCATGAGCTGCTGTATTTCATCAGTGACATAACGTAATGTAAAGATAAGAGGTAAGTGGAAAGAAGCCTGTTGTGAATATAGCCTTGGTCTGTTTCTGAAATAAACTGTTTATGGCAGTCAGATTTGAATAATTTTTCTCTTCTTTAACTTTCTTGCAGTTTGGCTCTATCAGATCTCAAAACTGTATTTATTTTATATATTTTCTGGTGTATTATTTTCTCTTTTTTCCCCCTTTAAAAATGGCATAATTTTGCAGCCTTTACCGTTTTTGTTCAAGAACAAAGACGCTTTTCTTCTTTCCTCCTATGATTTATTGACTATTATGCACCCAACACTTTCAAATTGCTTCCAAAGGCAATAAAGTAGCGGGATAAACTCTAAGAAACAGAATTCACTTGTTGAATCTAAAAACAGCAAATTCAACATTAATGCTGTATTTCTTCATGATATTTAAGGTTTTTAAACTAGATGCAAAAAGGTCCTTTTATTTTGCCATACTTCTTCAGTCCAAAGGGATTAGCTTAGTATATGAGAGATATTTATGATACAAGGAATATAACAGTGTTTCAGTAGTCCTAGCCCGTGATGGCAATACACTTTTGCATTTCCTTCCATAGCTTTGTTTATTAAGCTAAAACCTGCCTGAAGCGGGCTGTGTCATTAGAGACACACTAATTGTACAGATGTATTTGTGGGCCAGGTTTTCAGCTGGTTTAAAGCAGCTTGGTTCTGCTGTTTGCAGTGCAGTTGCTCTGGTGTGCACAGACCGTGGCAATGCAGCAGCCACACACCCGCGTGCCAACACCACCTTCCTGCCACGCCAGCCCACGGACACTCAGGTACTTGTACCAGGCAGCTCCAAAGGAACCCGTGGCACTGCTAATTCTAGAAACCTCCATTCCATAGAATAAGAAATAGGCACGCAGCAAAAATAAGGGTATTTTTTAAAAACCCGTTTCAGTGCCAATTTCACATCTAAAAATTTAGATAAGGAAACAAAGCTGCTACCACTTAATGTTATTTCCCCTTTCCTTACACTTATGAATTCATAATTTCTGCCTCACCATCTTCACCTTTTTCTTGATTGCCTTCCACTTTTCAGCATTATTAAATAGAAAAAGAGTATTTTTATCACTTCCAAAAAACATAGAGCACGTCTTCATCTGAATTAATTTCTCATACTGTTTCCTGCAAAAATTCACACTTTTCCTCTGTGTCCATGATTTTGCTCTACTTCTGCCATAAAAACGGTATAATTTCTTTTCAGTTTTCTGTGTACAAATTTATCATGGACAGTAAATTTTATGGGAATCTAAATAAATTTTCTGTCTTTAATCAAATATTTCTGAAATCCTTCCTGAATCACTCTTCTGACACTCTATACAAACTGGGTGAGATTAATTGGCATGAACAGAGGAATATTTCTGTGTTGTGCCACAAAGCACCCATTGTTTTTCTTTTGTTATTTTAATATGAAAAAATTAATTTCTAATTAAGTCCTAAACAAGTATATGGAAATTCTGTTTATGTTGGTTGCAAATCTAGTGCATGTTTTGTAACCATTGAGCTATCAGCAGGTAGCAAAACTATCAGAGATTTAACAGTGTGTAAGTTCTTCTGCTCTATTATCCATTGGAAAATACAAGCACAATTTCAATTACAGAATTTTTACCTTCTATGAATCTGTGGAATTACATAGAAGAGAGATTTTTGTTTTGTTTAGTTTTTCCAGCTGATAACAATGAAATGCAAAAATGCATGACTTTTTATAACTGATGATTATCCCAGTTCATAACTTTTCTCTGAGGATCAACTTTAAGCTCTGCTACCCACTCCTACTGCGCTAGAGTCAAACACCCAATGAAACTTGGAATAAGCAAAACAAAGATCATGGTAGAAAGCAGGTAATGAGCAGAGTAAAGGGCCTGATACAGAACATACTTCCTTGATTAAAAAGGCATTGTCCTCCAGTTTGTAACATTATGCACAATCTCCACTGGATAAAAGGTAACTTCTTAATTCATAATTCTTTATCCAGAGGGTGCTTGGGCACTGGAACAGGCTCCCCAGGGAAGGGGTCACAGCACCAAACCTGACAGAGATCAAGAAGAATTAGAACACCCTTGGGCAAATGGTGTGATTTTTGGGATTGTCCTGTGCAGAGCCAGGAACTGAACTCAGTGTTCCTCGTTCCTCCCAGCTCAGAAGTTTCCATGATTCATGTCTTCAGCAAAGACATTTCTCCTTCATTGACATTGAGGAATTTATGGATTAACTCCCACAGAATTAAGATGTTCTCACACCTGGGAAAATAAAGGTCTGTGATCCAGTAGGATGTATTAATGTGATGCTCTGCAAATGGATAGGAAACTAGGAAAATGATTTCTCTTCAAAAATCAAGCACTCAGTATTTCCCTTAAATTTGAGACAATCCCAATTCTTCAGGGATTTCCTGCTGCTTATGTCTTAACTTAATCAAGAAAGATTTTTTTTTCCCAAATTTTGTAGTGTTGTCACTTTAATTCTTATCATTCCAATAATTAAAAAAAAATAAATAAAAATAAAAAATAAAAAACACCTTCAATTTTAAAACAAGATTATTTTAAACAGGACTTAGATTTTTCAAAATATTTTTCCTAACAAAAATGAGCTGCAATTTTGAGCAGCTCTTATGAAACATGGTTCAAGGTGCTTTTCCTTTAGCTGGATATAAGTATACCTTTCCAACCTGAGCTTGTTTGCAGGTGTACTGTGAAGTCCTGAAATGGTCGCTTATATCATTAGCAACCACCTCTCTCCTACTTCCAACACTATCACACAAGATCAGCTAAAGCATTCGTTTTCCTGAGATACCTCCTTATTTTATCTGTATTTCTTGATCTGCCTGGCACTGTCTTTCATCTAATGCAGGATGAATCTCCTGACCTTTAGATCACTTTGCAAAGCCAAATATTGTTCTGTTGCATCGCACAAGGAGGTAATTAAATACTATGCTAAGGATTTCATTACGAGTCCTACTGAACTCTCCAGCTGTACTTAGCTCAATTATTTAAAATTATACATGTGATTTAATTAACTTGTGGCATATTTGTGAATATGGCACATAATATTTAAAAAGTTTATCTTATAAACCATATTTTAAAATGTTACTAATAGCAACTAATACATCAGTAAATGTAAGGAAAAGGCAACCAATTTCTTACAAGCATTCAAAGCCTTTTCTCCATCTTTGCTCCTCCCCGTGACTAAATACTGAACTTTGAAAAACATAAGTCCTAGATCTACAGGGTGTTTTTATATTTTGATAAGTTGAATAAGATTTGTTCAAGCTTCCCTCCTATATGCCATAAAATATTTCAGTTAATGAAAGAAAACTTTGAGAAGCACATGTTTAAAGGGGGGGGGAAAAAAAGATTTTGATTAAAATTTGTCAAATTGCAATTGCACAAGCCAAATTTTATCTGATAGTAGCTCCATAATTCTTTTTAATTAACTACATTAAATAAATTGATTGCACCTTTTCTATTTCTTTTAATTAATATGTGCTAAGAATCATTGTAAGAAGAAGGAGGATGAACAGCAGTGATGGTATCAATGTTACAGCCGCCTGTCACATCTGCCAAAAAAGTAGACTTAGTTTCTAAAAAATAGTGAGATACATTATAATGAAGACTTAGGGGAGAGAAAGAGATGAATACTGGCATTTTTAACTTCCATATCAGCCCTTGCAGAATTGATGACTGCAAGTGGGTTTAGCTGTCAACTAATATTCTCTGAATAACTCTATTACCTAGGGAAATCAGTGACTCCAGTGAGTTTATATTTTTACCCCCCTGAAACGAATGTACATATACACTGTGTCAAAGAGCTATCAGATTGCTTGCTGTATGATGAACATATATAATCCACCATACCATCTACCTCTGGGTTCCAAATCAGGAAAAGATACAGCCTTTGGGGTAGTACATTTCTTCTTGAATTTCAGTGAAAATCACAGGCCGGCTCTCTCCCATGCCTGGGCATGCATAGCTCAGCTTTTGGGTAAGAGAAATCTCCCTGACCTGTGCAGAGGGAGTATCCCTGTGATCTGCCCCCTTTCCTTCCCACTGCTCTAGAGGTGCCACAGCACAGTGGGGCTCTACCTCTCCTTCCTGCACTGCCTGCCAATCAGTTGGGTTTTGGGGAACATAAATCATTTCCATTTTTAGCTGGACAGCTGGTAGGTTGGGAAAGGAAAAAACTGCTGGGTTGTTATGCAGCTGTCAGAAATCAAACCATGATATTTTGGTTTTATAGCACAGAGTTTTCCACACAGACTGCCCAGCTTCATAGCCATATCCAAACTCTCCCCCGTAATGTTGAGAGCCTCCATCTCTTCCCAGTCAGTCAAACTCCCAGAAGATATTTTCCCTGGCACTTGCAGCACAAATAAGGCAGTGTTTACTCAAGAATCTGTCATCATATCAATGATAGGATACAAGGTGGGAGATAGAGTGTATTTAAGAGGTCGATGAAAAATTAATAAAGTCTTGATGAATCTTCTTGACCCTAAAATTTCACATTATAATATAAAGGTCACAAATTCACCAGGTTATGCTGGCTATCTGCTGCCAAAAGCTTTCTGTTTTACACATCTAATGTTGATGATTCCCTTTGTTCCTCAGTGCAGTATTTCAGTAACATGCTTAACTACCTTATTTATTTAATTAATCATCTCTCTTGGTACAATTCTTTAATTTAACTTCTGTGAAATCAACCATTTTCCCTTCCATCACCCTGTTCCCTCCCCTCCAGAAAACTGATTCTTAATTTGGAGTGGAGTTATTTTTTTCTCTGTATGGAGAGGATCAAAGGTCAGTTTTAAAATGCTGCTGGATTTTAATCTTCATTCCTCAGCTTGAGTACACCACCTTGTACAAAAATCCAGCTAGCTGGTTCAAGGCCCTCCCGTTAATCTTTTGCACTCAGATTTTTCTTCACAATTATACTAAGTTTTCTTCCACTTATGGGGATAGGTATTTATTTTACTTGGATTAGTTTTGATTTCAGCCTTCTTGACTGCATTTTAAGTATTTCCCATGCATTACTGAATCTCAGCCAAATCACTCTAACTTATTACACATTCATTCAAGTAGCTATTGACTAAGTAAAAATAATACTGTAGTGCATAAAAAGCTTGAATAGTTTCCTTTCTGATTAGAAGAGCAGTTAAAGACAGACTATCATAGACATCTCTGTTCTTCTGAATTGAAAGGAACAGATTTAGATTCCATTTTTTATCAAATATTTATAGATTTAATTCCTTTAAAAATCACAGTTTTGGAAAGCTTACAGCTTTCAGTTTTTCAAATCATTCAAGGACTTCTCATTCAGTCTGTAGACAAATTCAGTTCTGTCAATAATAATGCTATATAAAACTTTTGGTCTGAAATGGATTCACATGCCAAACAGCACCTTCCATCAGTCTGAATCAGTCAAAGATACTTGAAGAACTATCAATAATTCAAAAATGAATCAACTAAATTGTCTAAACTGCAATCTTTGAGAAGTGTGACATAGTGGCAAGGGCCTCATCTTGTGCTCACTTGCTGTGGAGCTTATGGACTAAACTAGGTTTGCAAATCACAAGGGTATAATCACCTCAGATATGCAGAAGAGCCTTCACTCTTTCTGGTCACAAGCACTTTCTTGGGAAATATTTCTATTTGCTTTCAGTAAAAGAAAAAAGTATATTAGAGTGTCTGTTATGAAAGAGATCCAAACTAATGTAATGATTTACATCTAGGAGAAAAACACTGAACTAATGGCTTAAGGTATAAATATGGTGGCACAATAGGAAAAATAATTTCAATTGGAAACTGTATTTTTGTCTTTCCATAAAAGCTATTTAGTATACTAAGTCAAAGTAAGGTTTGACTAAAGGACCCAGTTTTCCCAGACAATTCTTCTAAAGAACAGGCTGGTAGATTTGGAAACAAGTTCCTTGACCTTTGGCTAGTAAGTGGTACATTGTATTTTGTTTGAGCCTTAAGTAATTTTCTGTACAAAGACAATTCTATGTATCTAATTACAGCATTAGTGCAAAAATTGTTCCAGCTGTCCAGAAGGTTTTGCTATTGGATGATATCATAACCAGGGTGTTATTAAATCTCACAGCAGCTGGAGACTTGACTCCAGTCAAGCAGGAATCCTACAGAGATATGGAGTAGTGATGAATTTCCTGTGTATCTTTCAGTGAAAAAAAATGTAGATTTTTTTAAGATGTCATAACATCAACATAGTTTCTAAAATAAATCTACGTCATAATCTGAACCATTTTTAAATGTGTATGAAGGCAAAATTTGTTGATATACTTCTTTTGAAGTCTAAAAGCCGTCACATAGTAAATCAAAATCACACAATAAATAAACGTATTCCTTCTAAGTCCTGTTTCCAAACAGTGGTAGAAATAGCATGATAAATATTGCATCAGCATATTTCTAAGAAGAGAAAAAGTACTTCTCCAATTTTGTCTGAAAACCATTCTTTTTTATGAATCCAGAATGTATCCTTTCAAGAAAAAAAATAACATAATACACAAAGGTTTTACTTTGCATTTAAAATCACATTGAACAGCTTAAGGCCTTGCAGATTTTTCTGTGCATTTTATATTCAATCAAATCAAAGTATAGTCCAGCTGGACAAGGAAATATGTAAGTGGCCATCAACTCTGATTTTCGTCGTCTTTTTTTATTATCTCATGAGGCGTGGTGAATTTTTCAAATGTAAGCTCTAATAATGATACTTTTTAAAAAAATGAAAACCTTTTTGAAGAAATCAGATTACTGTACATGAGCTTGCATGTTGAAGTGCTGCAGGAATCTTGAGTGCCAAGTAAAAAACACATCTGCAAGGTACTAATGTAGTGGAAAAGGGGACTGCTGATCCTTTCTATCTCCACTTTTACATCTTAATGAAAAAATTTAGATCCTCAGTTTTCCTTTGAGATAATGGAAGACAGCTGGGCTCTTTTTTTGTCTGTGAATTAGACAGTATACTAGACCTATTCACTAACAAGAATTAGTGGCTGGTATAGTCCCCATACATTTATACTTATATATATTAATGTACAGTGTTAGATTCTTGGCTTTGCTTTCAGAATAACAACATTAAATTTTTCCAGGAAGTTTTACTTTTCTTATCCTATTCCCAGACTTCTATCCATAGATCTTTTCTCTACATCCACAGAGACAGAGAGAAACTTGGAGTAAAAATAGTTAGAGGCCAGAAAAATAAAGTTAGGGAGGGATGGGAAAGCTGATTTTGCCAAATTTAGACCCTATCAAAACCCCTTGGGTTCTGTATTGCAAAACAGACCTGGAAACCCTGAGTACTGGCCTGTTCTGCTGTTTGCTACATTTTTCTACATTTTTTTCTTTCTTTCTTTCTTTCTTTTTTTTTTTTTTTTTTTTTTTTTTTTTTTTTTTTTTTAATATTCCTCTGGTAACCCTAGAAACAGAGAAAGGATTGATTTCAGGCAAGAAGCACTGCTTGCTAGAACAAGTCAGCATTAAGAAAGAATACATACCCAAAGCTGGTAAAAGAAGGCAAGGAAAAATGGGTTTTTTGCAAGGGAAGCTCAGGGGTTCTAACTAGTCTTTTCTTTGCTCTGACAAATTTCAGTTCTTCAAAGCCTTTTACTCAAGAAGTGGCCAAAGCTCTTCAGTCCAACTGTGAAATCAGGATAGAGAATGTACATATTCAGGAGTGGACATTACAAGCAGCCCTTTTTCAAACACCTTCATCTACTTAACAGAGAAAAGACTGATCAATGTTGTACAAGACTAAGACTTTTTTGATTTTTCTACATGGCCTTCAGAGGAGAAATATGTCCAAGAACAATGCTATAAAATTATATTTTTTGTTTAAAAAATACCACAGAATAAGAAATTATATTCTGTCCTATCATGACCACCTTCCTTTCCTGAGACCTTGATTCAGAAGAAAAGGATTTAAAGCAGAGAGACTTTTGCAAACACTGGTTAGCCTGGACAACCCAGGAAGAAGAATATATGTGTGAAACAAATTTTTAAGCTCACTCTGGAATCCAGGATAACATGTAGTCAGTGTTCCAGGTGAATCCTGATCAGAGTCATAAAAAGAAACCCATTCACTTTCCCTTCTGTGCTCCACATGGAAATGATCTTTCCAATGTCCATCTGGAAACCCTGTGTTGGCACACGCCTCCCTTGAATCCAAGTTTGGGTCTTTGCAAGGAGACTGACTTATGCATGAATGGACAATTGTCAAGAACTTCACCTACATTTTCTGTAGAATTTTTTACATTATAGGCTCTCTGATGGTAATCAATTTCTTTTAGCAAACTGTCTTAGTTGATTAGTTAGAAGTTATGAATCAAATAATTTAATGAAATCAGCTTCAGCTATAGAAATCCTGCTGAGATCTGTCCTTTCCTCTTTTCTGACATACACTAGGCTGGAATTTTCCTGAACCACTTCCAGCTTGTGCTGTACACCTAATTTTTCATGAGGTAGCAGATATCTTGCCATTATTATTCTGTGAAGAGCATTCACCTATGACCTCAAACACAACTGCAGATCAGAATTCTGCCTCTGAGAGGAAACTGTGCTAACCCTACCTCTGCAAAAGAATTGTAACAATTTAATAGGGAAAAATATCAGATTTAAATTTCAGAAGTTCTACAACCATGGTAGAACTAGAATAGACTCTGCCAAATAAGCACAAGTTTGCCATATGTGGTGGATGAGGACTGTCAGATATCTAAGCAGATGAATATATAAATACAGATAGAAAAAGACAGCCTCCTCTCACTCTGAGGAGGGACAGCATGCCAGCTGTGCCTCTCATTTCTGCCTTTCTGATGTTCTCATCCTGTAGTAGAGCCAGAAAATGTCTGTTCAAATTGAGATGTGGGAAAGGAGCTTCTGTGTACCTCACAAGCCATGGATATTTACCCTAAAAATGTTATTCACAGAAGTTGATTTAAAAACCTATGATCATCTTAGATTAATTATATTAAAAAAAAAAAAAAGGTAACCTTTTGAAAAGAATTGTTGTTGTCTAGAGTTGAAAGGATTCCAACTTCACCTAGATTCACCAAGAGTTAGTATGGCTGGTCAGTGTTCCTCATAAAAATTGGGAATGTGAATTCTCTTCTTTTATTTCTCTAGCTAAGCAGCAGCACACTTGCTTGCACTGTGCAACTGAGGTTATCTTCAATTTTGCATGAGAGAATCTGAACCAGAATCTAGGATAAAAGCTCTAGCAATTAGACAAGAGAGGTTTCTTTCTCAAAACTGCAGATATAAAAGAATTATCTCATACAGGAGTTCCAAGAATAAGCCTGTGTGTTAATTTCGTGTCAAAAGACCACAGTTTTTGCAGGCTTTCTCCTGTTTCATTAAAGAGTGAGAAGTTCTAGTTTATTAGGGAATTCAAGACAAAAGAAAGCCACAGTAGATGGTAAATTCAAATAACTTCTAGGGCCAGGGAGGGTCATTATACCAAGACATGTATAAAATTACCCTGTCCTTTACCCAGCTCTCTCTCTTTGATTAAAGGCAATGTGAAGGAAAGATCCAGCTGAATTTTTATTTTTCTTCTTTTTATTTTTTTCTTTATTTTTACCATTTTTACCATGAAAATATGAAGGGTCCTGTGCTTCCTTTGTTAGTTTGTGAAAATAGTTAATTTCATCTCTGGTAAAGAAAGGAAGAGAGGAAGAATTCTTCTGTCCTTTTCATGTTAATATTATTGTAATATAATCCACCATGTCTGGCTATAAAAGTAGCCTGACCATTGTTAACTCTTATTACTTCACTAGAAGAATAATAATTTTCTTGTTTCAAGGGTTTTTGCTAGTTATTAATCACACATTTCCATCTGTTCATACTAATACCTCTTCAGTGGTTAAATATGATGGATCTAAAACAAATTCTGCAGAAAAAAAAAGAGGTATTTTTAGATTGTCTTATACAATTGTCTTATGCAGTGTTTCAAGTGCAGCCATGAGCTGACATACACATAAATTGTTTTGATTATTTCCACTATGGTTATCTAAATTTGTCAAACTATTTGAGAGGTGTGTTTGACCAACAGCTTCGTATTTCCTTATTTTGGCTTCTATAGCTATACATATAAATCCATATCTATATCCTTATATATGACATTACATAAGACATTATGTTTAACATTATGTATAACATTTCTGAATGTGTTCACCACTAAATGTAATGGTCTTGGACATTGGGCAGCTGCCAAATCTTGTGCCAAACTAATACCAACCGAGCTCACTGAGGATGAGGTTTTAAGTTCATTTTCCCAATCAGCAACATAAAATGGTCCCCTCCTTCCTAGAGTCCACCAGTAGCTCAGTAATGGGAGTCCAGGCTCTTGAGACAGGGGACAGGAGCCAAATGTTCATTGCTGGCCAACGTGTGGAAGTTCTAACCATGAGGCAAGACTGCTTTTAGTGATGAGGTGCTCTCAAGCTTTCTCTATGCTGTAATTATTGTGCGCAGGATAAGTGTTCTGCTCACCCTTCCTGTTACATGGGACCCACACACACCCCTGATCCTGTGGTGACCAGAAGGTCACATCCCCCAACAACAAAAGGACATGTCTTTCCTTAGCAGGCAAGGGAGGTATTTATCCTTGCAGTAGCAGCTGTGAATTTCATTTTGTATTTCCTGCATTCTAGCACAGCACACCTCGCTGCTGGGGTTTACTGTCTGTGTTTAAGTCGTTCTGGTTATAGCGTTCAGCATTTCCAGTCTAATGCCTTTAATTGCCTGGTAAGACAACAGGGCCTCCAGCTGCAGTGGGGGAACCTTAGGCAGAAGGAGCCAAGGTGAGATGTTTGTTTTTACAAAGGAAGTCTGCAGTAACAGGAAGAAATTACCTACGGATTAAATGGGACATATTTATATTGTAGAATAGACCTCCAGGGGTTCTTGTGTCCCATTCAGCTTTTCCCAAGGCCTTTCTAGTGATTCAGATCACAACAGGAATATTGAAAATCAAAATATTAACAACAGAAAATACAGTTGATTGATGATGCCAGAAAAGCTTTATCTGGACACTTTGGACTACGTCTGTATGAAATACTTTTTCACTCTGATTTAACTGAGCTCCTACCAAAGTGTTGGCATAAGGTCCTTGATTGCGCTGAATCTTTTGTTGGCTCACCACAGGTCCCATAATTTGTTCCTGTGAAGTTAAAAAGTGAACGTTGTGTTTTATGTAGGTCTATTACATCAATTGTTATGTTTTGCTTCTTAACTTGAAGAAATATGTTACTCTCCAGAATGGCAACCAGAGGAGTGATGTTGATATTTTATATAGGTTGCAAAAGAGCTGATTCACCGTGTTCGCTAGTTAAGTTGTTTTATATACTAGACTCATTGACCTGGTAAAGCCAGACTACTTATCTCTTCATAGTAAACACAATAATAATTTTTTTCTGATCCATCCACTGGCTTCTTCCCATATTTGGACTGATTTATACATTAAATACTTCAAGCTTTTGAGTCCATACAATAATTACTATCTTTTCCCCTAAAGAAAAAACTAACCTTCTCTTATTGCTTTTGGCTACAGGAACATTTTTATATACAGAAGCAAGACTTAGTGAATCCTATATTTCCTGACATGCAATCAGATTGCCTCATTGACTGCCCTTTAACTCAGCACTCATGATTTGCACTCTCAAGTTCACTCCTGCTAATTAGCACTAATATACTAATGAGATGCCTGAAACAGAGTCTGTAATAAAGCACTGCCCTGTTTCAATGGTTTGATTCTATATGACTACAAACATAATCTTGGTGTTATCACCAAGTAGTTGACCAAGTTAAATGGATTTGGGGTAATGAATGGGATGTGTGTAATAATGGATCATCATCATCACCATCTTAGCACAGTGANTTTTTTTGTTTTTTTTTTATGGAAATCAAAACTGTCCCTAGAACAAGGCTTGTACAAACACCCACAAAGGGGCAGTCTCCACATAAACTGCTCATCTTCTACTTAAGGACATAAATCCTATTGCTGCAGTACTTGGGATGATCTTAAAATAAAATGCTTTGTTAATCAAGGTGTATGATGGGAGGAGTGCATTTCATCCTACAGGTGTTGCAATTTTGAAGCACAAGTCTCTGTGAAGGCAACAGTGTTCTGCTAGATGTAGTTTTGCAGAAATACTTTTCAGTTAGTTTAGAAAAGTGACATTAAATTAAGACTCAAAATGTAAACTGCATCAAACTTGGAAAAAAAGTGTAAAACAAAGCTTATTTGGATGAGTCTTAGTGTTTAGACACAAGACTAGTATTTTGATAATATTCTGCAGTATTTTTGAAACTATCATGTCCACCCTCACCAAAAAAAATTGAACCGTAAATAAATGCAACTTATCTGAAAGTTTAGTTTTCAACTGAGTGTTTAAGGTAATCATACAGTAGACATAATTCATGGGGCTTTTTCCCCTCTCTGTTTCATCAGCCAGATTATTCCCAAATTGCTGATCATCCATTAAAACAGAAATTATCAGCCAGTTCTCTTGTTATGGTTACTATAAATTCACTCAAGTCCAACTTTCTTTTTTAGACTCCCTGAAGTTTTGTCCAATTGATTAACTGCACCCAGTTAATAACAAAAACAGTAATTTTACTTAAGAGGCCACAAAAACCTTCCCACAGCTTCCTGCAATAATTAACCAAATCTACTATATTAAATATTTCCATAGTAGTAACTTCAGAAGTTTAGTGGGATGTTGACTTATTTACCAACACTGGAGGTTTAAGTTTTGTGTCCATTACAGAGTTAGTATTTGGAGAGAGCATCTTCCAGAGCATTTAGAAGGAAATTCTGTAGGAGGCAAAATATCTGGATATGCACATGATACCTAGTATCACACAGTCTGATAAACATTATCTGCTGGACAGTTGCAAGGTTTGGTATAATTATAAATCTATAGATAGACTAGTAATAGCAGAAGTAAGCTAAGACTATTTGTCAAAGACAAAAACTAAGGTGGTGGTTGCAAATATATCCTAAATTTTGACTGCTTTTCCTTTTAGTTACTGAAATTCTCCCAACTTTTACAGGTTAACCAATGCTGACTAAAGTTCAGAATGGATAGTGAAGTCTCAAGGAAGCTTCCAATTTTTTGGTACATTTGTTCTGTATTTTGGTTACATGCATTGCTTCTGGGTAATTGATTTAATCCTTTTGTTTTTGCTCCAGTGCCTTCTGTGACTCTCCCTGGACATCCCTGGAAAGCCAGTTGTCAGAAGGCAACCTGCTCCCCCCAGGAAGCCTGATCTCTCTCCCACCTGGAGCACAAATGTGAACCACACAAAGATTGCAACCAGCTGATTGCTGAGGATGTGGTGCTAATTGCTGCCTGTCAGAAGGAATGGATGCCCAGTTGGGTAAGTTACCTTTCAGGCTTTGTTTGAAATCTGTCTGTTAGATATCATTCTTCTCTACTGGTGCAATATTTGCACAGGTCCTCCACAAAGATTTAGTCTCAGCAAAAAGACAGCAAGCTAAAAGCAGTGTCCTAATGCAAACATTGTGGGCCACAAGGTTCATCAGGATGTAAAATCAAGGTCAGGCACATAATAAATATTTAATATGAACACTTTCTGTGTTGCCTCATACACATATGTTATTATGTACATGTAAGATGTGTGTATATTGCTATATTGTATTATATACACTTCTTCATAGGTGTGTCCAATGATCTTATTAGTTCAGATGAATAGAGTGGTTTTGAAGTACATGGTTGAAAATTATCCAAATTGATTATTTTCAATGAGATATCCTATCAACAAGAGAGATCTGAATTCCCTGGAGATAAAACTAAAGGAGAAGGTATGTTCTAAAATCACACCAAATCACACCTAAAGAGAGTTTGGTTCACCAGTTCAGTTCAAAAACTGTTTGAAATCAATATTTATGAAATCCATGGTGAGGACATGGATCCTTTACACCTTCTTTTTCACTTTAGAGATCTTTTCTAATAAGGCCATATAAGAGGCAAAAGTAAACATGCAGTAACTCAGTCAGAAATTACTTTTTGAGCTAGAATCATAAAATGCTTTGGGTTGGAACTGACCTTTAAAGACCACCTTCTCCAAGCCCCCTGCAATGAGCAGAGGTGTCTTCAACTAGATCAGGTTTCTCAGAGCCCCATCCAACCTGATCTTGAATGTTTCCAAGGAGGCAGCATCTACCACCTCTCTGGACTATGTGTTCCAATGTTTCACTACCCTCATTAATAAAACAATTCCTTCTTTTCTCTAGTCTGAATCCACCCTCTTTTATTTTTAAAAAATTACAATTTGTCCTATCACAACAGGCCCTGCTAAAAAGTCTGTCCTCATTTCTTACAAATTAGGTACTGGGAGACTGTTATAAGGTCTCCCCAGAACCCACCCTTCTCGAGGCTGGACAGCCCCAACTGTCTCAGTCTTTCCTCACAGGAGAGGTGATCCCACTCTCTGATCACCTCATGGCCCTACTCCAGACCTGCTCCAANGTGCTGAGGCCTGCAGAGCTGGATGCAGTACTCCAGGAACTATCCAGGGTGAAGAAGGAGGGAAACATCACCTCCCTCAACCTGATGGCCACGCTTCTTTTGGTGCATTCAGGACACAGTTGGTTTTCTGAGGTGCAAATGAACATTGCCATCTCAAGCCCAGTTTTTCACCCATAAGGACACACAAGTCCTCTTCAGGGTTGCTCTCAAGCTCTTTATTCCCCAGCCTATATTCATACTGGAGGTTGCCTGACCTGTGTTCAGGGCCTTGCACTTGGCCTTGTTGAGCCTCAGGTAAAGAGATGTCCACTTTGTGGTCTTGCCCAGGTCCCTCTGGGTGGCATTGCATCTCTCAGGTGAGTCAGCTACACCACTCAGCTTGGTCTGCAAACTTTCTGAGGGTGCACTCAATCCCACTGTCTGTGTCATTGATGAACACATTAAACAGTAATGGTCCCAACACAAACCCCCAAAGGACACCACCCATCAATTTTGTCCATCTGAACCACCAATCCCCAGATGTGACCAGGTACAACATCTTTGGCCTCTCAATTTTTTTTCCTCAAAGCCCCATTCTATTCTTATAAGAAAAGCTAAATTATGGTTGTTTGTGTCTGTAGACAGGCAATCCAGTATATAAACTAAAAAGAATAAATATTGGTCTCTGTACATAGTGTGTGTGAATAATTCAAACTGCATTCCTCTCCTAATCAATCTTTATCAATAATAACATAAAACAAAAATGCCAATGATCCAATTACTTCAGTATATGCTTCAATTTATACTGTTCTGCTGAGCCTGTCATTAACAGCTCATTACAGCAACTTTCATGTCAAATTCCTGGTAGGTCTGGAAAGGGAGCTCACATCAGCAAATATTACTCATGCAAATGAGAGCTGTAGAGTAAACCAGGGAGGAAATTCAGCAGTTGCACCTTTCAGTTTTCATAGCT
>VZTR01021055.1:289670-308204 GCA_013400775.1 Chaetops frenatus | reverse complement strand
AGGCCATATAAGAGGCAAAAGTAAACATGCAGTAACTCAGTCAGAAATTACTTTTTGAGCTAGAATCATAAAATGCTTTGGGTTGGAACTGACCTTTAAAGACCACCTTCTCCAAGCCCCCTGCAATGAGCAGAGGTGTCTTCAACTAGATCAGGTTTCTCAGAGCCCCATCCAACCTGATCTTGAATGTTTCCAAGGAGGCAGCATCTACCACCTCTCTGGACTATGTGTTCCAATGTTTCACTACCCTCATTAATAAAACAATTCCTTCTTTTCTCTAGTCTGAATCCACCCTCTTTTATTTTTAAAAAATTACAATTTGTCCTATCACAACAGGCCCTGCTAAAAAGTCTGTCCTCATTCCTTACAAATTAGGTACTGGGAGACTGTTATAAGGTCTCCCCAGAACCCACCCTTCTCGAGGCTGGACAGCCCCAACTGTCTCAGTCTTTCCTCACAGGAGAGGTGATCCCACTCTCTGATCACCTCATGGCCCTACTCCAGACCTGCTCCAAAAGGTCTCTCTTGTGCTGAGGCCTNCAGCCTATATTCATACTGGAGGTTGCCTGACCTGTGTTCAGGGCCTTGCACTTGGCCTTGTTGAGCCTCAGGTAAAGAGATGTCCACTTTGTGGTCTTGCCCAGGTCCCTCTGGGTGGCATTGCATCTCTCAGGTGAGTCAGCTACACCACTCAGCTTGGTCTGCAAACTTTCTGAGGGTGCACTCAATCCCACTGTCTGTGTCATTGATGAACACATTAAACAGTAATGGTCCCAACACAAACCCCCAAAGGACACCACCCATCAATTTTGTCCATCTGAACCACCAATCCCCAGATGTGACCAGGTACAACATCTTTGGCCTCTCAATTTTTTTTCCTCAAAGCCCCATTCTATTCTTATAAGAAAAGCTAAATTATGGTTGTTTGTGTCTGTAGACAGGCAATCCAGTATATAAACTAAAAAGAATAAATATTGGTCTCTGTACATAGTGTGTGTGAATAATTCAAACTGCATTCCTCTCCTAATCAATCTTTATCAATAATAACATAAAACAAAAATGCCAATGATCCAATTACTTCAGTATATGCTTCAATTTATACTGTTCTGCTGAGCCTGTCATTAACAGCTCATTACAGCAACTTTCATGTCAAATTCCTGGTAGGTCTGGAAAGGGAGCTCACATCAGCAAATATTACTCATGCAAATGAGAGCTGTAGAGTAAACCAGGGAGGAAATTCAGCAGTTGCACCTTTCAGTTTTCATAGCTATACAAAAACTAGCTATACACAATTGTGTTATTTTGACACACTGCATTTATTGATACAGTATTTCACAGGAAGTTCACCTGGCCCTTCGAAATCACTATGAAATATCAACTCCACAGATTTCAGTTAGGCCAAATGCTGTTGAAACAAGCATAGAAAAAAAGGTATTCCTGGGAGGCTGACAAGCACTTCTGGACTTAAAGGCATGTATCCTCAAAACAACAGGCAAGTATTTATGCCTTCAAAATTATAGCACATTTAAGGCAAAAAACAGTCTGTTAAGAGGGACAGTCTTTAGACAGCAATCATACCAGCAACAAGATCTCTAAGACTTCCGTAACATTAATTGTTTAGAAAAGCACAGACTTTAATCAATTTTATCAGGAAAAACAGAAGAACAACAGCTTTCATTTTTAGTTGGGTACATCAGCTGCCCAGATTTACTGAGACAGTAACACAGTCACAGCAGGCAAATCAGAGAAGAGACGATGGAGGGTGTACAGCTGTGGGTTATCTCTGTCTGAAACTACCAAGTTCTTCCTGAAATCTGTGTGTCCTTCAGGATCACTCTGTCATCCAGAAAGCATTATATGTGCCTTTCTGTATTCAAGGATTGGAAAAGGCAAAAAAGAGATAAGAGGCAGGCAACTTTTCTATATATTTAAGCCTGTGTTTGGCTTTAGGAGGAAACAAACGCACACTATTTTTTGGACAATGTTTTTGTGTTTTACAAAAGCAGATGAGGGATGGGTGGAAACTTGGACTCTACCTGTCTGAACTGTAGGAAAAGCCAGAGAAGGGAGATAGAAAGGTCAGAAGGACACTGGAGACCTTGAACTCATTATTCTGGCTTCTAATTTGTGCATGTCTTGTGGCGTACATCAAGAGGAGGAGGTTGGCATTTGTTTCTTTTATCAGCAGGGTTGCCCTGTGGCCTCTCCTAAAATTAAGAGGTATAATCTCCATAGGGCAAAATGAAAGCCAGCAAACCTCCTGCCAAGAAATAGACAAGAAGAAATGGTTTCTGGGCCTTCATCTTTGGGATATATGCCAGGTGAAACATTTTAGAATTTCTCCACTATTTACATAAACACATCTCTCTTGTTTTCTTAATCATAGGAGGCTGGGAGTGTGGTTTTTTCTGTACTTTTGTGTTTCTCTGCTGGTTAGGAAAATAAATTGCCATAGCTTTACATACCTTGGTTGTTCAGCTTTAGGATTTGTGTTCTGAGAGTATGGTAATAATCATAGTGTTTTCTCACCAGTATTGTATTGCACAAGTGCAGCCAAATTTTACGGTTGCAGAAAGCATTAACAGGCCAGGCCAAGAGGCACTTTTGATTTTGATTTAATATGAAATTTTACATTGCATCCCCAGTTCTTTGCATCATTATTATAATTATTTGACATGGGGTTTTTTTCACACTGACTACAGAAAGGTACTCTCCCTGACCCCCAACTCAGATCCAGGGAGGCTAGTCAATCAACAACAAGTTTGTGCATGATGCAGTATTATTAACTGCATTTCATAAATCTTAGCTGTGCAGAATTCCACTCTAAACTCCTCCTTGTTTCTAGCTTGTATTTTCCTATTTTTATTTCCACTACTTTGCAAAGTATTTACTTTTTAAAACTCGGTCAATTATTTATAGAAGGATACAGAGGGCACAACATTTAACATATTGAACAAGGACAGATTCCCTGCTTAGAGCAACTTTGAGCGTCAGGGCTCAGTCATGCTGTGTAGGCACAACTGAGATTATCATGCTTTGACAAGATAAAATTGCTCTGGAACTTCAAGGCACAGAAAAGGACTACACCCTACTCTACCTTCCTTCTGGAGATTCCAGACTGTTTCTTCACTGCAGCTGGCCTATTCTTTTTAACATAAGGGAACCTGTTTATTCTTCCTCTCTTCCTATCCCACACAAATCTTTCACTAATCCTATTGGTACAGTTTTCCCCTATGAGAGAAACCAACAGTTGAAACTTTTTAAACGGCAGCCATAAAATGTGGGGAGCAGCAAGGAGCAGTCACCACCAACTCAGACACACGTGAAGAGCACAGCTCTCCTTCCTGCACCTCTCCCAGGAAAGTACAGGGAGGTGAAAGTTCAGGAAAACCGACCAAACCATGGTAAATACAGCAGCACCATTTCTGTGTCATTAGAGCAGTGTAAGAGATTAGTAGTAATCTCTTTACTACTGTGTCATTAGAGCAGAAGTAAGAGATTACTTCCTAATCTAACTTTCATGCCATTTAGAACAGTGAGTTACAAAGACATCATAGCAAGAATGAAGAAAAGGCAAAGCTGGAACTGAGGAAGGAAGACTGGTAGAGGGTGAGGTTTACCCTCCAGTGGCTCTGACACACGTAAAGCTCTGGCTTGGAACAAAGCTTGAATTGTCATGTAATGAATAGAAATGTCATAGTAAGAGGAGATTGGGGAGAGGGTTCCAGGCATACAAGTAATGAGTCTTTAACAAGGAGACCTTTGCAAGTTAGGCCTCACCACAGACTAACTTGAGAAGACGTCCGAGGAAAAGATATCAATTACACACATAGGTATGTAGAAAAGAGCTTAGTTTCTAAAGAAAATGTACCAGCTTCTTTCTGACTAAAACATGATGCAAATACCTCACTGATTCTCTAGAGGATATGTTCAGTCAATGCCCAACATGACACTAAGAGAATCTAATTTATTATTGTTGCTATTTCTATTACAGTAATTCTGCTGGGAATTAAAAAACTCCTGCAATTTAAAGGGGTTTTTCTGTTTTTCTCTTGTTAAAGCCTAGTGCAAGTCATAGCTCCAGAGAAACCATCTGGGATTTCAGACATAATGACTTGTCAGTCCCTCTGCATGAGAAACTGAAGTTCTGGTACAAATAGTGGCTTGTCTTCATTTTCTATCTGGATAACTTTATCATTATGCATGAATTCTGAGCATTAATTTTTTATTTGTTTATTATGATACCAGGTATCTCACATGAGGCATGTTTTAGAGAACATTGCAGAGCAATGCAAAATTTAGAGGTTTTAAAGTAGTGAGAATAAGTTATTATCTTTCCTTTGGTGGTTAATTTGGTAAATAAAAGCAGAACACAGCTCTTAAGTCAACACAAGTTTTAATTTACTAAGTTTTCTTGTAAAAAATAGATATTTCCTTTCATGGTGGGAGAAGAATCTAGTCAGCTTAAAATGTTCTGTGATTTGTGAGAAGCTACAGAAGAGTAGAAATTCAAACCATTTTTCATAACTTTTTTTCCAATGTTACATTTTTCTAAATCAGCCTGAGTTTCCAAAAAAATTAGTCTCGTCAAAATGTATTTTTGACTCATTGCAGCTCCTAAAAACACAGGTAGTTTCATTCTGTATGCCCTATATAAGATTGAATAGTAATCTGGTCTATGTGTAATTATTTTTTAAAATGCTGATGGAATTGAACATATCACATCAGAGAACTCCTCTCCATAGACTACTAGCTTTGCAAATTATTCTAAAAGTACTGAAGTTTAAACAAAAATGATCCAACAGGGTTTTTTGCCTCTAATGGGAAATTCCTCAGTCATGAAACAGCATGGATAAATATTAAGCACTAGAAAAAAAAATATTGGGACCCATGATCCTCATAAACATTAAAATAGGGATTTGTTGAACTCTTAATCCCTGGCTCTGTTGGTATAGTTCAGGAAAATTTAAACTTCTTTCAAAATGACAATGGGTGCACATGTTGTATAGCAGCACAGGTTTTTATATGGGCCTTCTAAAATTTGCTATTGACTGTATCTAAACCTAGAGCAATTTCTCAATGATGGCATCTAATCTGTGTTTCAGCCATGGCTGAGATTCCTGGGGAGTCATCCAATTCCTTTCCCCTTTATCTGCTGCAAGGTGCATTTTCATGCAAACTTATTCAGCTGGCACAGAAATTTCTAAATTCCTTCCATAACCAGCAGCTTTTGATACAAAAAAACCACACAGAATAAAGGATTGCAATTTCATTAGGGCTTCATTGACAATAATTGTGTGAGGCTCAGGCTGCAAGAAGGGTACAAATCCAATCTTTATAATATTATCAAGAGAAGAAATATAAACTTCATTCTTTGTTTGCTTGAGAATAAACAACTTTAAGAATAGTTAAGCATGTGGTGCCAAGCTTACTAATGTGAGTAATTTCCTCAGTTTGTTATTTCTGTGATGTACTAAGCACCTGAAAAATACTTCCTGTTTTTTCCAGCATTCTCTCTCTCTCTGTCTCTCTCCCTACAAGTCACACGTGGAGAAAAGAATAATTGGCTCTTTTCCATAAGTGTCCTTTTTTTTCCACCACTGCATGAAGAAATGCATTCTGTGATTGACCTGTCTTGGCAAATTTCCATAGTCAATATTTTCCTATAAAAATTATTTGTGAAAATGCCCATTTATATTAACATCAGAAGAATAATAGTTTGGGCAGTTCTGCTGTCCATAACTGTGGCTTTATCTCAGTAGGAGAGATGTGGTCTCTGAAGTAGTCTCAAAAATACTAAGGACTGCATAGCTTCAAGTCAACTCCACTAAATACAAACAGTTTGTTTTGCTGCTATCAGTTTAAGTTGCATGTATCAGTATTCTGCAGTGCTTTCATTTTCCAAGTGGTCTAAGATACAATCATTACAATAGACTAATCCTGAAGAGATAAATATGTGCCTGATAATACAGCAGGGGTGAAAATCAAATGTCAGATTGTGCTGACAAAGAACAAAACCAGAATATTTCACTTAAAGTTCCTTCTGTAGCAGTCAGAAACTACAAAACAAATAAAATGATCCCCATATTCTGGATCAAACTTGAATTTTGGCAAAGGGAAGAGGTAAAATATTTCTTGGTATTCTAGCTTCTTCCTGATATCTACTAATCCCTCTGACCCAGACACACACACACTATTCAAATAACCTGGACCATTTCATTAAAACTCCTCTGGTGGAGCCTGGCATTGTCAGGTGTCCTTAACACATCAGGCTGGTCTTGCATGGGGACAGGAGAACTGAGAGAACAGTGGATGTTCTCTGATACCTACCTTATATTTGTTTGACCTCCTCAAGGCTTTGTTTATACCCCTTTCTTTCCTAGTGAGAAAATGAAAACACCACACCTTGAGGATGCCATTAAATCCTAGCAATGGCTGTACACCCAGAGAAGACTCCTGGATCTTCCTTCTCACTGCCATAGGAAGCACCATTTTTGTTGCAAGCTGACATGTTCACATACTGTTCCACTTTATGGCAGCAGCTTTTGAACAAATTTAAAAAGAAATGAGCGAGTTCAATGCAGGTGCCTGGCTTGTTCATAAGACAGAGACAAAAGAGACTGCAGTGAAATGTATACAACTGTATAAACATTTGGCATTTTAGGTATATTAAAATTAACAGTATTCAGCAGTAGATTCCTCTCTCCATCCTCACTCTCTCAAACAACTCTTGAGCAGACATGTTTACAGAGGAAGAACTTGAGAAAGATTTAAAGGGCGAGATGGCGAAAGCCAGAGGGCTTTTTTTATATGTTTAGGGGATTATTCCCTCACTATTCATAAACTGTGCATAACCAGAACCTCTGATTTACCATAACAAGCATTAAGAGTGTGGCTGTGGCTGTAAATGAAGAGAAGAGTCTATTATAGGAAAAACTGTCAATGGAGAGAATAGTTCATACAGAAGAGAAGTAGGAAGGGACACTGCTGGTGAAAGAGACTTGATGACAAGGGAAATAACAACTGACTACCTAACAAATAAGTAGATTTGTAAAAATGTAAAAGTCAATCCATGGTAAAGTTGCAGGAAATTTAAGCAGTGTTTTGAACAAAACAGTCTCTTTCTGTTTGGCCTGAGAGTTTTCCTGTTAGAGTCAGGTCAGTGAATACACTTTATCTTGGGAATCCATTAAGTGAAGGAGTAGTGGGCTTTCTGCCTGCCAAAGAAAGCCTAAACTATGTATACTTGACAAGAGGGAGTAAGAAAATCTTATGGAACAAGGCATTTTTCAGAGATTTAAATGACTCTGTACGGAATTCTATGATTTACAGTTCTGCCACTGATCTATCGCATGACCTTAGGCAAGTCACTTCACCTTTATGCCTCAGTTAACCTGTTACACTGACATAATAACACTGAGCCTTACTGGGCTTCAGGATGATGAAACATTTCTGTCCTAGAGCTAAGTCCCCTCTGTGATGTGAAAAAAACCACTCAACAGTGATTAATCCAATCTATTGTTCAAACTGAGAAAATGTACTTACATGTTTGAAAAAAAAATAATGTCAAACTTTAATGATCTGATTTTTTATTTGCCATCTTAAATAACAACTGGTGTGGAAAGACGATTAAAAAGAATGGTGAGGGTTTCCTAATGTGAGTCAAGGAGTAGATGTGCAGGGATCTCAGTGGTAGGGAACGTGCATATAAAAATTTGGAGTCCCTTTGCATTCCCTGCAGCATGCCTCTGGCTGTAGGAGCCAGAATCTAGCCCTAAATTAATAATTAGCACTCTCAGTTTAAGCTCTCCAGGAAATGTCATGAGGAGAGACAGAAGTAGTAGAAAATGTTAGTGGGCAGTGTAGAAAGATAAGTGCCAAGAGATTTATACCCTGCATTTTTGACAAGCCAGAACAGAATATCAGGATTTAAATAACCCACTGGCAAGACCTTTCACATCAATTTGACTGTGGTGGGAGGAGAAACTCTACAGGGATGGCCTGTGTGTGTCTTCACAGGTAATAAGAAAGAGGTATCCACATCAGCATGCATGAGAGTACAGAATGGGCTAAAACCCCTGCATCTGCAAGTGGCTAAAGTCACATACAGCAGGTTTTGCTTTCCCTTAGCTCTGTATGCATTTTGAATTTAGCAAAAGAAAGCAGGGCCCCAAAACCTTCTGTTCAACATGAAGAAAACAGTTGAAATTTAGCAATAGAAATATCACAAATTCTCTTTTAAGGCTGCTTGTAAAAATTTCATTTTCCAGTACAATTTGGCAACATATTTTTCTTTTAAGATAATACTGCCGATGTATGACACACTATGGACACACAGTTGATGAAGGCCCAAACAATTTTATATACATAATTGATCCCAAGAATGACATTTTTATTGCAAGTACATAAAACTAGCCACTTCTTCCTACAGGAGTATAATTAAATTCCATTTTAAAACACCAACCACAAATGAAAAGATGGTTTTGAGTAACATACTTTACAAGTATCCTGCAAGTTATCCTAAATAAGTAGGAATTCATTTTTGCAGAGTTGCTATTTCACTCTTAAGTGTTGTAACATGCCACTGAGTCAGCTGTAGAATACTTGATTTATTATTAACACATCTGTTAAACTAAAAATACACCTTTTATAATTTATGTGTGAATAACACTATTAAAATGCTACATCTGGTTTACTCCTTGATTTCTCAAGTTCTATAAGGTAAGAAAAAATTTTTGAGATGAGTTTGTGACCTAGGTTTTTTGAACAATGCATCAGAATAGGCAGTAGATGACACAGAAATAATAAAGCTGTCCATGAAAAACTGGAATAGGGTAAAAAAGTTATTCCACCCAAGTCTGGAAAAGGTTTAGATCTTATGACCCAGAACTTCATACAATTGTTACTATGTTTGTATCTGTCAGTGTATGTATAACTGAATTAAAAATATACAATATGTGCACATGTAAAAGTATATGCATACTGTGTACACAGTAGGTATACACATTTTTCATATATATGTAAAAGAAAATAGCTTTAGATGACATCACATTTTCAAACACAGTGTTTGGCTCAGATAAAACACACCCTTGGTTTCTACAGAGACAAAATTGAGCCTCTTTATAAAACCTGCCTATTTTATGTATCAAAGAGCCCATCACAAGGGGTTGTAGTCATATTCGAGGAGCCCGTCTGTAGAGGGTCAGAGATTTAGGTGGGGTTTAGTTGTTCAAACACCTTTCTGGGTTAACAGAGATTTGCAGACAGGCCTAGAGATGTGATACCAACCATAGCAGCACTTCTACTGCAACACAGGTGTGCTCTCAGGGTGGGATGCAAGTCCTGACAGGGTTCAGCCCTGAGCTGACTACTGAGCCATCCTGGCCAAGTTAAGCAGATCAGGGCTGCCCTCTGGGCTGCAGAGTGCACCAGCTTCTGGGCTTTGGGATTACCCAAATTTCTGTGCACACACACACACAGCCTGTATGTGTAAATGAGCAAATGACCTGTGCAACTCTGGGTGCCAGGGTCTGGGGCACAGTACTGTGGAATACGGCCATCCCTCAGGTCACGCCTGCCTCCTCAGGAGACCTGCCAAAGGTACACTGAAGACCTCGTGGGGTTTCAATCCTTCTGAGGCTGAAGCATGAAGGGCTGAAAGCTATCTCAGGATATCAGGATTTACTTCTATTTTGGCCCCCAGGAGCATCTTTAGTGAATCCCTGGCAGCAACAGAGGCACCTTAAGGGTTAGACAGCAGTTGAGCTGCAGTTGTAAGAATCAGAGTGGTGCCAAAATAAAAATTTTACTATTGGTCCTCAATAAGGTACTAAAATAACTTCGGTTAGCTGGCAAATTTGAAACTGCTCCTCAGAAAGAAATCTGGCTTTAATTGTGGCTGCTGACCAGTTTCAAAAATCTGTACGAATACACTGTAAATGTAAGCAAGTACTGATCCCTTGCTGAGTTCTCAGATCTATTGCAAACAATCTGAGCTTTCATAAAAATACACAATTTTCACTTATCCTATATTTTGTCTCACATTAGTTCACATGCCAAAAAGCCTCTTGCCTGCAGTCAGTTTAATATGAAGAAGGAAACAGTCTTATTAGTTTAGTTTATTTATGATGACAAAAGGAAAAGCATGAAAACCCCAAGTTTAAGTGGTAATTTATTCCTGATAAGTAGTAAATCAGCAGGATTTCACTGCCCACATGGGGACCTGTAGTTAAATAATTAATGATAAATAATGAGCCTCATAAATGTTCACAGTGTTTTTGAGCAACTATTTACACATGAGCTCATTCTACAAACTCTCCTGCTGCTACGATCATGATAACCTGGTGTCCTTTCTGCATTACAGAAACATAAGATGATAACACCAACCATCTCTGTGGTTAAGTTTATATTGTTCATTGCCAGGTTACACTAATTATTCACTGCCTCCAAGGCAGTGCTGGGTTAATACATCAAACTGATGTATCTTTTGTCATGATAAACTTAACTCACACAGTATCATCATACATTCCACTGATGTGGCCTTTGTCTAAAAAAAAAGTGCAGAATTATTAAAATAAATCTCCAAAGGAAGAAGATTGTAAATGTTTATGTTCTGGCTCAAAAACTAGTAAAAAATATTGGTATTAAAATAATTTTTAAAAATTTAAAAATATAATAAAAAAAAAATTTCCAAGGTATCAAAGGGTCTGGATCCCTGTAGATTTATGTGCATCCTTTTTCACCATCACTCTTCAACATTAGGCATTAGAAGAGACAAAGTCAGCTCCAGCATGGTAATTTTCACATGCCTGAACCTGGCAAACCCTGAAGCTCTTGAGAAAATAAATTGCCTGAGAACACCCTTAGTCCCCATTGACTGATGTGCTGATAAAGCAGCCAGTACAGTGTCAATGCACTTTTTTTTCCTTTCCTTTCCCTGGGTGGTAATCTTTCCTCTTCTGTACTATCTAGCTACTACATCACAAATTTACTGTGAAGCAAGATAAGGAATTCCAATAGCTGACATCTATTGTGCTGTTCACCTTCTGGTTTTCCTCAGCAGCATCCAGCATGACTCCACAATGATCTGACCTACAGGGCCTGAGCACAGTCATCACAGTTGTCCCTGCTTTTGGTCTTCCATCATCCCCAACACATGGTCCTTCTCTGTGTACAAAGTATTAAACTCAGCACTGAGTTGAAGTGAGGAGCATTGTGAAATTCCACCCTTCTAGCTGGACTGTCCATGCTCAGAAAGCTTTCAAAGTAACCCCTGGCCATTAAAAATCAGGCTGTAGGGTGGCCTTGCAGGAGGTAATGCTGTTGGGTGTCTGACATGGCACACTGCCCACACACATGTAAATTTAAGCTAGCATAATACTCAGTTATTCTCTTCAAACTGATAAAACAAAAATGAGGAGTGAGAAGACAACTTGACCAAAATTTTTTTTTTTCCAGTTTGAGAGGAAAGGGAGGGATGTGGGTGCAGAGAAGACAGAGTGATAACTTTTAAAAAGTTAATGCCTGCTAATTCACAAGGTCGTATTTTATAACAGGAAACAGGGAACAGAATGTGTGGAGAAGTTGTCTGGCTTTGTCTAAATGAAAACAGCTCCAGCTCAAAAACCAACAGCCCAGACCATATCTGGTGCATGAGGCTGTGCCCAGGCAGGGGAGAATGGCAGTGTGAGGTGAGCCAAAGACACACTCTCCTGCTGGGGGGTGACCAGGGCAGCAGGGACAGGCCAGAGCAGGGCATGGGGACAGCCCTGACACTTGCCCAGCTTCCAGTGCCAGAGCTCAGCTCCTGCAGTTCAGCTCCTGCAGCTCAGCTCCTGCAGCAGCAGCCACGGTCTCCTGGAGGATGCACAGGGCAGAGGCCACCCAGCCCCACCAGTGCAGGGACAGCCTCTAGCACCTGGGCAGGAGATGGGGGGGAATCAGTCCCCACAGTCTGCACCAAGCACCACCCCGGCACCAACAAGGCAGGATGTGTTTGATTGTGTGGAGTTGAAGGGCAGCAATCTGTGCCCCAGCAGCCTGTTCCCAGCCCTCACTGGCTTTCTGCTGGAACATGGTTCTTCTGCAGGACCTTCCTCCTGCGGTGGAACCAGCCCCCAGCCTCCTGCTCCTCAGCACTGCTATTCCTTGGAACCCCTTCCCCTCGGCCTCCCCTTCTCCTCCACACCCCTGCTCCTCAGCACTGCTATTCCTTGGAACCCCTTCCCCTCGGCCTCCCTTGCTCCTCCACACTCCTGCTCCTCAGCACCCCTGCTCCTCGGGAGCCCTGCTCCTCAGAAACCCTGGCCCTTAGCCCTCCCTGCTCCTCAGCCCCCCTTTCTCCTCTACAGTCCTGCTCCTCAGGTACCCCTGCTTCTCAGCCTCCTGACTCCTTGGCCTCCCAGCTGCCCACAGGTCCTACAGCCCTGCCAGGTCTCACAGCTCCTTCTCCACAAACATCACCCTGAGACTGCTCTGTTCTACCATGCACTTGCCCTATCCAGTGTCCTCTCTCTGGGTCCCAGAAAGAGGTTTCATACTGCACTTGGCCCTATCTGTAGGCTTTCCTGCTCCCATCTTCCTTCCCATCTAACAAAATTGTCATTATCACAATCGGTCATAGTCTCCCTCAGCAGAGAGAAAGCATAACATCTTTTCTTCCTCTCTATTCCTGGGAATAATAAACATCCTTCTAAACCTCCTTGCATTGTTAGAAGGAAGGCATAAGCACTCTGGGCATGTGTTTTTGCTATGGAAAGAGAGATTCAATGTTAAACTGGTTTGCTTCTTGAGGCTTGTTTGTTTTAAGAACAACCTTTTTCATTTTTTCTTTCGAGTCTCATTGAATTTCATCCACCTGGGAAATAAGGGCTTGAACCCAAAATGAACTCAAAGCAAAGATTGTCCTTCCATGCATTCATTACTCAGTAAGTGTGTAATTTTTTCTGAATCTTATTGGTTGTACAAATTCTGTAGGTAATTGTGTGCGAAAAAATGGGGGGTAAAGAGGTTTATCTTTAAACTGTTACTCCAAAAAGCCCAGTTTTTCCATCTAAGTTAGCATGTAGTGACTACCTTAGAGAAATAGAGAAATTAAAAGACAGGCATTCAAAATAAATCACATAACAAATAAGCTATGTAACTGTCACCTCACAACATTTGTTTCCTGACACTGCTGATTTTGCAAGAGAAATAATTTCTTCCTCTGGGACAGAGGGTTTTTTTTTAAATATTACTGAATTCAAGTTGCACACCCTTCTCTGTAAAACAACATTTGGCGTCTGCAGTCCTGTGTTCAGAGGAGTTGCTTACAAAGTCAATGTGTCATAAGGTGATTTTTTACATTGGTGAAGTTGAAATATAACCTAAATTCTTTTTTTTTTATTAATGGCATGCAAGAAAGTGGAGGGAAGGTAAATTTTTGGGTGCATAGATATTCCCATGCACATATAATATACCTATATATGTATGAATACACATTTATATATATATAGCTATGTGTATATCTGTGAGAATATATATTATATACATATGTTACAGTATAATTTGTATATATATATATGTATATCTTATTAACAAGTCTGCATTTGATTATTTAACTCAGAATTATTCAGAGTTTGTATTTTGTACTTTTTAACTTATAAACCACTGGGGAAATAAAAGTTTTTCTGAAAGGGGAAAGAGGTAGGTCACACAGCTTTGCACATCTCATTCAGTGTGGGAAAGTTGCTGACACTCATCTGAGTGAAGTAACTTGCAAGGAGGACTAGCACTGTCCCTAGGTTTGCTGAAATATAACATCAAAACTGTTTCTCTGAAGTCATGTTTTGTGCTAGACTAGAAGCAAACAAAGTTTAGTTACTGAATTTAGCCTGGATGTCAGGATCTCCCATCTGAGAGGTGACAACTCGACAAGATATACTGGCCTGATCACTCAGTGAACAGCTAACTCCATGACAAATTTGTTCCATAGAAACAGGAGTACTGCCCCATGTCAGACCATAAAGGGAAAAATTCTACCAATGGATTTATTTAATTCATGAGGAGCAGAAGGGTTACCTTCCTTGAAAAATAAACTTTCCTAGCTAACATTATAGCATATGCTCCCATATGAAATCTGCTTCTCCTTGGAATCTTGCTAAGCCCAATGCCTCAGTAACATTTTGTTACAACGGTGTTTACAAGGTAATAAAGAAAAGGTATTTTCTTTAAAAAGCATTAGATCTGGTGCCTTTCATTTAATGACCTTTAAACTTTTATGTCAGATAACTTTATTGTAAAGACTAAATGAGAGCTCCTGATTTACTTTCTCATTATCATTCATAACATAACTCACCTATCCACCTTTTTCTGGTCACCTTTCTAATAAGTTCCAATATTTTCAATACTTCCTTCTACTGAAAGCTTTTGAACCCCTTATGTTTTTTAATGCTCATTTCTGAACTCTGCTTTGCTATCCATTTCTGCATGCAAAAACTTTGGCAGCACTGCAGTTAGTCATGTAGTTGAAAGCAGATCACTGACAGTTTCATATTGTTCTGTGAGCTCTCTCTCTCTACCTAACATCCAAGCAAATTTTTTCCATTTTTTGTCCATTGTTTTAAACTAATGGACGTGCCTCACAGATCTGTTGACCATCACAGAATTGCTGTGCCCTTGAACATGTAAGCAGCTCCTTTCATTATGTTCTGCTCTAGAGTAGGTAAGCCAGTCTTCAAAGGGCTTATGGCCAACTCCATCTGGTCAAACAGAAATGATAGCAGGACTAAATTCAGGCATAGTCAGAGGAGGGGATAGTGAAGATAAGGCAGCAATACAATCTCTCAGGAGATCAAGAGTCATGTCATCACATCACACAGCACAGTGACATTTCTAGAGGAGGAAAAAGAGAGGGGATAACCTTTAATTACTGTCCTGTTTATGGTGCCAACATGGATAAGTGCTGAGACACATATTGACAAAAACATTATTATTTCTCACTAAAAGCTATTATTTTCCCCTTCCCATTTTTGTGCAAAAAGAGTCCTCGTGGAGATTACCTTCTGAAAAAGCATTCGAACCAGGGTCTGAATACCTGGAGTGCAAGGGCCAGGGAGATGAGTTCTACTGTTACTTTTACCAGAAGTACCTGAGCATGCCCAGGGGTTTGCTCCACAGTACAGAGGCAAGGGCACCCAGGGCTGCCTGGGAGAAACTGTGTCAGCTGAGATATTGGGAGCACAGGGCACTCTGCTTGCTGGGGTCTGCCCCTTCCAAGACAGTCCTGCCCTCTGAAGCTTTCAGAGCACAGTGCTGTTTTCTACAAAATCCTTCTTCATAACACTTATCACGATTATGAGGGATTTTCTGCAAACTCTGTGTGCATTAGGTGCAAGATAAAAGTGGTGTAAAAGCTCCCTGCTGTATCTGCTGTTACTTTAGGACTTTTTGCTACATTAGGACTTTCCTATGGAGCACAAAGACCTTTCCTCTTTACCATCTGAATAATGAAAAACAGAGAGATATCTGCTTTTAAGATAAACCACCCAGTGGAGGTTTCTTATGTTTGGTGAGCTGAAAAATAGAAACTATTGCCCAAGCCACCAGCTATGGATTATCTCACTGAAAAATCATAGCATAGCAACAAACTATTAATTATCTTTCCTTACTATAAACTACTGAAATCGCTCTGTAAATATTTTTCTTTCATAATGATAAACATTTCTGTCACATAGTTTGTATAATTAATCACTTTTCAATTTAAGAGACCATCTCATTTTCACTGGGAAACAGTTTATAAAAATGCTCGAGAGGGAAAGATTGTTAATAAAATTTTCAAAGTACACTCCACGTTTTTTTGGTTAAACAGTCACTCAGTATTTGTGGTATTTTTGCACTGACATTCAGACTATGTCAAATTATGCAGCTAAGCTGTTTCCACAGAGGAACAGACGTTAAAAACATGGACCTGGGAGATGTTCAATGATTCTCAATTTAGCTACTGTAAAAGAAATTTAATCTTGTAAAGAAAGATTGTTGGAAGCAGCCTTATAGGATGAAAACTGAAAAAGAGATAATTAAGATTCTCTGGTTATGTTCATTCCCCAAATTAATAATACTATTTTTAAACAACATGAGAAACCAAGTACTCTCTCTTCATACTTCTTGTGCTCACATTACAGAAAGCAACAATATGTGGTAAATGAATTTACACTCAACTTCCTTAGCAGCCCTGCAACTGTTCTCCCATGAGTGTCTCCTAAGATTGCTGAGGAACAGCACTCCAGTGCCTTTTCAGTTATGAACCTGCCACCAAAAAATTCCTTCCTTCAATGTAATAATAGGATATTTTTTTAAGGTCCATGACTGAACAGGGCTCCTTCCATCTCAAAAGCGTCTTTCATATTGCTAACAATATGAAATTATCAACTATGTCAACAATCTTGTTACACTGAAGGACTTAACTGAAGCAAAAAATTAATTTGAAAATACAGTTCTGCATTTGTATTTCTAAGATTCTTAAGCTATGTTTTCAAATTACCCAGGACATCACTTTTGTAAAAGACGGGTTGTGTTTGGCTTTTAATGAAGATTTAACTGGCATTCTTTGTGCATTAACATCCTATTGCAAGCAATCTAAATTTTTGAACTCAATCCTTCAAAATAGTTCACCTATTTCTTATCATCCTAAAGATTATATTTTTCTGGACCAAATTTTTAAATATATAAAATTAGGATGTAATTTTTTTCCTTCAAATAAAAACGTTTATATGTAAGCAAAGTTAAGCAAAGTTGGCTCTCAGATGTTCCAAGGCCTCTTCTCTATAGGTTTCCTGTTACTCTTCTTTTCCCATAATGGTTTCAAATTTCCTGCATTTTACATTCACAGAATTTCCAGAAATTTATCTATCATGGGAAGTTGACACTACTTGTGCAGATAAAAACAAGCCATGAAGCAATGAAACTGTATTTCCATGTTACAACAGCTGTGAAGGACACAGGGTAATATCAAATCGAGACAAAACAAAAGCTTTTGCTTGCAGAATATAAGTATGTAATAATTTAATATTTTATGCTACAGTCAAAGTTGAGTGTAATGACATTCAGATTCCCAATTTGTTAGCATTCTCATTCCCAAATTGTTCCATATATTTTCAAACAAGTGTTTTGACATTTGATTTCTCATCTTGGTATGACAGAAAAGGATTTCTAATTATTTGTAGGTATTTGAATAGAAATGCATAGACCTACTTGACATACAACACAATATTAATCACAGTTCAGAAAGGAATTCTTTCTACTGTATTTGCACAATATACTAAATCTCTTTTTCTGAGTCACATCTCACTCACTGCCTCATATTGGCTCAGTTCCAGGTAATACAAACACAAAGACCATTTTTTCTGGAGATATGCCCAGAAAAATTTAACAGTGCACATGTAAAAATGTAAGTAGCACCTGTGCCACTACAAACCTCATCAGCAGAATTAGACACACACCTCAAAACCACAGCCAAAATGTAATTGATTGAATCACATTTAAGCTGGTGGATGCTATGAAAATATGTAACCTGATTATTTTTTTCCTCTTGTGACACTGAGAACAAGAATGCACATAGAGGCAAGAGAGTTGTTTCCACCTTGTGTGACAGTATAGTGCACAATTTTAACTGTAGCAACAATTATAACTCCTTCATTTCTTGATGACTGTTGTGTAATTGTTAGCACACCTTAGAGAGACTACCAGGAACAAAAGAAAAAGAAGGAGGGAAACAAAATGGAAAAAAAAATCAACCAAAAAAACCATAATAAATAATGTCAATTCTTGTGTCATGTTTCATGTGAGATTTAGCCACAATCTGATGTTACTTATTTCCAGACAGACAGTCAAGACATATTCAGACAGCAATGTGTTCAAGAACATGCTATTGGAATTGTTTAAAAATTTGAATTGATCTTTTTTTTGTTGTTGTTGTGGGTTGTTTACTCCAGAGATTTTTGCAAGGGCTTCAAAATTTTACACTTACTTAATTTATAACTAGCTCCCAAATGCTCCAACACTTTGCAAAGCTATAGTGAAGAAACACTTAGGAATGATGATCTATTCATTGTAAATATACATGGGTGAGGCATAATAATAGTGAGGCTATGCTTGTTCTCAGCTCACAATGGTGAGAGTTCAAGGATTGCCAGGTGAAGGATTCTTAATCATTTCCCCCATGTTGCCCCCATATAAATGAGAATACTGAAAAGCTACAGAATTAGAGGCCATGCTGGAAACTGTCAGTTCTAGCTTCTCAAAGCTTTCATTACCCATGTCATGTGTGATGACATAACAAAAAATTCTTTGATCTTGTGAGAAGAGAATAAAACTAAATTGAATGTGAATTGTAGTGTGGGAGACCTCACACGGCTTTTGAAAAAGGCAAAGGGTTCCTGAGATCACCCATTTTATCCATTGTCAAGAAAGGCCCACCTCTATCTTGGAAGCCACCTTTTCTGGCATAAATGGTGAGATATCACCTCAGACAAACCGGGTAGGTTTTCAAAGGGAGGT